>JACEEZ010021413.1:0-19934 GCA_016584305.1 Chionoecetes opilio | reverse complement strand
ATCGCGGATTTAAAGGGTAAACAAACGGGACGTAGTTATGGTAGGCCCATTGGGAGTATGTTTTTGGAACATTGTATTCTAAGAGACATTTTCTCCTTGAGCTTCCGTCGCAAATCAATAGTTTCGGAGATATAGAACATTTTAGGTTGGAGAAGGAATACGTCTCCTTGTTTAGAAAATGCCTCCCTCTTCCTCTTCTTGTGACCTGCATCGCTTTTGTTTTCGTTTACCTTACTTTACCTTACCTAACCTAACCTAAACCCTTGCCAACCTAACTTTAACCTCCCAACTGGTCCAAATAATAAAAAAGTTTAATAAATCCCAAAACCCCCGAGATTAACCTCCTAGCCACGGGTGCGCACGGAAAACTTACTCCGAACAAAACCCGATGCAGGTCACAAGAAGAGGAAGAGGGAGGCATTTTTTTAAACAAATGGGAGTATTCCTCCCCCCACTTAAAATGTTCTATATCTCCGAAACTATTGATTTGCGACGGAAAGCTAAAGGGAGAAAATATCTCTTAGAATACATAAGGTAAAAAAAAATCATGCTCCCAATTTGTGTAGGGGAAGTTTGGTCCTATCGTAAAATAATACCGTCGTTCGTTACACTCAGCTCAGAGTTGAACTTTACTACTAGTACGAACGATACCAGATTTAAGAAAAAACTGAAAATCAGTGTACGAAACAACTAACAAACCTGGTTACGAAACAATTTGGGTGTACGAAACTGTCACCCTAATCATACCACGTGTCTTTCCTCCTCGTCCACTAATAATAACCCAATTTAAACCCTTCATTTCACCTGTTTTAACCTGTTCCCAGCCCCCCTCATTCACCCCACAACCACCACACACCCTTAGTCACCCTTTATTCACCCCGGGACGTCGCCGGGGTGAGTAATTCGAGGTAAAACTGAAGATAACTGATGCGAGAGAGGAAACCCCGTGTTTTTCCCAAACCTCGATGTCAACAACCAGCGCAGGGTTGCCAGATACTCCATTAAATTACCTCAAAATATAAAATACCTCAAATATTACCACACTTTTTATGATTTTTTGATTGATTCATGTTATATTATGGCATTTTATATTTTGCATGTAAGTATGTATTTTGCTGTATGTACAAGGTCTACTCTGGTTTCTACTACTATGAGCACGTAGGAGGGGAGAAAGCGAGGCCCGGGGGGCCCCTCAGTGATGGGACCCCGTGTGGGCGTGGTGCTGGAGGGCAACTACACCCATTATGCTACTTTCTACTACTACTAGTATGAGAGAGAGGAGAGAGAGAAGAGAGAGAGATGAGAGAGAGAGGAGAGGAGAGAGAGAGAGAGAGAGAGGGAGGGGTAGAGAGAGAAGAGAGCGAGAGAGAGAGAGAGAGAGAAGAGAGAGAGAGCGAGAGAAGAAAAAAAAAACCAGACAGACAGACCCTTTTTTTGATGTTTCACTAGAAACCAGACAGGCAGTGCAAAATCTAATGAAAGTAATGGAGGCACAGGGAAAAATTTCTGGCCAACTTGGCGAGAAGCAACCCAATGCCCTACCTCCACCCGCCACCAAACCAAACCATCCTTACCCCTGGGTGAATGCTCTAAGCCACTAGAGTGTTTAATCTTAGGCAACATACAGGGCCTCTAACCTAAGACAAATCAAACTAAAGTGTCTTTTCTTCAGGACTTGTCAGTAGTAGAGGACGCCTTAACTGAAATCCACTTGAAGGGAGTAAGAGACGCTAAAAGTTAAAATAAACAATTACACCCCATTCCGAACAGATAGAAAATACAGAAGTCATGGTGGTTTTAATTTATGTTCGGAATAACCTGACACCCTTTTGTGGAATGCTTCTCTCCCATACTAATGATCAAGTGGAAGTGATAGTCCTTAAACATAACCACATTGAACCTTCTCATTATAAACTGTTATATCGTCCTCCCCAATGTCCCATGATGCCTTCAGTGAGGAAATAGAGAAGATTCATACAGTGGTAGATGCAATACCATCACCCATGCCAGAAATCATTGTGTGTGGTGATTTTAACTTTCCTTTCATAATTTGGCCAGAAGGCCAACTAACAGGAGGGACACTTGCTGACCCAAGCCCAAGCAAAACTTCTTCTAAGCCTGGCTGATAAACTGTTCCTCACACAGCAGATAAAAACCCTCCAACCAGAACACCAATAACATCTTAGATCGTTTTTCATTAAATAACCATGTAGCAGTCACCAGCTACTCATTTAGAGAAAACAGTGTTCTCAGACCACAGCCTCATCAAATGTGCAAACAACCTACAAGAAAGGAAAAATGAATAGCCTCCACAGCCATGCGAAACTAAACACCCTTTAAAGATTATGATTTTTTCAGTAATAAAAGGGGGTGGGAAAAGATCCAATCACTCTTGGCACAATAAAATGGGATGAATCATCGCAAATGACGACGCGAGGCAATGGCACACATCTTCCCTTTAGACATTGCAGCAAGTGTGTAGAGATCACGTACCACCAAAATCAAATCGACGCACAAACAAACAAAATCATCCCAAGAGACAGAAGAGTCCTCCTAATGAAGAAGAGAACGTCCCATAACAAAGACTCCGCAATACACTAAATGCCCGGGGAAAAAACACTCAATAAGGGCAAACTGAGAACCATCGAAATCTGTTTACAAGAAACCTACAATTGCGGAAGGAAAAAGAAGAAAACCGAGCTGTGATCAACATCAAACAGAATTTCCCCGGTATTTCTTCAGCTACTGCAAGAAAATTTGCCAAGACATTTCACGCCAATGGGCCGCTGAAGATGGCGGATAGGAAGGTTACTTTGACCCTGTAAAAATGTGTGACCTGTTGCTTGCCCAAAAGTACAATAACACGTTTTAAACACACCCCATGATCCTCACCAGTGCAGGGACCTCATCACCACCAGACAAAGCAGGGCCCCCCAGCCCAGCCTCTCGGACATGCATTTCACGCCTGGGACATCAAGTTGGCAATAAGAGAGCTGCGGCCAAACTCAGCAGCTGGACCTGATGGCGTGCCACAATTGTTCTCACGAAATGTTGTGATGTCTTGGCCCACCCCATATACCTCCCCCTGGCGAAAATCACTGGACACAGGGTCCAGTAAAACCCAAGATATTCAAACAGGCCCATTATCTCTCCTATCTTCAAAGGTGGAGATAAAACACAAAGTAAGAATTACAGACCTATTGCCCTAACCTCACACATTATTAAGATCTTTGAAAAGTGTGTGAGGAAGATCAAGATCAAGGAACATAATTCGGTTGTGATTGCTGGAGATCTGTTTTGTTGCCCTTTCCCCGGAGGTGGGAGAGAGGCCAGTCCGTGGTATAGGACCCAGGACCCTGCCTGTGAGGTAAGAGAGAGGGCCAGTCCGTGTTCATAGACCAGGACGCCAGACTCTGAGGTAGAAGAGAGGCCAGGTAGGAGAGAGGCCAGTCCGTGTTGTGTGCTACATCACAGCCTCACAGGTAGGAGAGAATGGCAGGATGTAGAAGGCTGCGCAATAACAAGGGAAATGAGAAACAAGGCTCGGGTGTGGATAGAGGAGCAAGATCTAAGGAACGTAAACCCGAAGGGATGATGAAGACACAGGAGGGAGAACGTGCCGGAGGGCGAGGTGGATGCACATAAGTGGGGAAAGTGTCAGTAGAGGTGACGGATGATGATGATGCACTTGCATGTGAGGTATGTGATGATTGGATTCACATTAAATGTGTTTAATATACCTGAAGCTGTGTACGAGTTCATGAACGAAAACGAAGCAGGTAACAGCTGAGTTACAACTGCAGTCGTTGTCAACTGGGAAGGGTCAAGATACATAATAGCTTCAAAGAATCAGTGAAAAACTGAAAGAAATGATAGGTAAACATCAAGTTTTGAACATACAGTGGACGAGATGAGAGCCGATGGGGTTTTAAAAAGGAGGCAAGGAAAAGAATTTGAAGACGACTGAGTCACATGGAGGCAAAATCAGTCCATTTAAATGAAGTAATAGAAAAACTCGGAAGGCACCCATAGCCTGATGAATGGGCCCTCGGAACCTTGGAAGAAAAAATGATAAGCCTCGAGGATAAGATAGAGTCACATATAAAGGGGTAAATGTAATGGAAGTTCGGGAGAATATTGCTGACTGAAAACCAAGGTACAAGAGAAATAAAAGAACACGTTAGTTCTCATATAAGGATGTTCTTTTGGGCTGAGGCAAGGAAAGTTTATGAGAACATTAAGAATGACACAAGCAACAAGCAAGTGGGGATGAAGTGATTCAGCAAACAACTCAACAGATCCAGAGCAGACTAGATCGCAAGGACAATATAATTATGTATACGTACGGGAGGAGATTCTGACGGGTATGAACTTGCAAATCAGAAAGGAAAAAGAAAAGCATGACAGAATGGTGTTTATGAAATATGTAATGAGATTGGGTTGACCTGTTAGATAGTGATCTAATCCACATCAATAGAATTGGAAGATACAATGGACTGGTTGATGACAAAGGTGAGGCAATAAGAGCCAGGCCCCTACTTGTGAAAGTAAACAGTGGATGAAAGAAAGGACATGAGAAATGGATTTAGGTTAAAGCAAGCAAAGAAAGTGGTGTACAAACACGTTAGGGGGGCACACGAATGTCAAAGGAGGAGCATCACAATGACAAGACACTGAGGGAGGAAGCAAAAGCCAAAAATAAAGCTAAAAAGAACACAAAAATTTTTTACATAATCGGGGGAATCCTTGGGAGCGACAAATACTAAGAGTGAAAGGAGAGGGGTTTGAACCCGGACCCAAATAACAGCACCGAGGAATGCGGCAGAAGGAGGGCCGCACAGCCCAACAGGAACTAGCCGGAATCAAAATCATTTGAGGAGACGAGGACAGAAAAAAGACACCACCCGGCGAGAAAATACATAATTTTGGATGTATAAATGTGAGGGTTGGGGTGTTGTAAATATGAGGATGTATGCAAGGAATTGAGTGAATGGAAATTCGAACTAGTTGGTGTGCTGAAACCCATTTAAGAGACGATGTACGAATGCAATGATAGTGAGTATGAGATGATGGAAAAAAGGACGAAAGAAACAAGAGAAACTAGGAGGAGGGGTTGCCTTTCTTCATAAAAAGGGAAAGGGAAACCTTAAAGTAGATGAGATAGACTTGGGTAATAGTGCTATGAGTGAGGATGTTCTGGTGCTAGAGAGAATGTTTGGGTCAGAACGACAAGGAAAAAAATTTTATAGTGATTGTGGTATACATGACGGTTGAGGGTTAGAGAGGGAGAGAGAATAGAATGAATTTACAACATTATAAAGATTTTAGAGACCATGTCGGAGAGAGTGTGATGGTTATGGGTGATATGAATGCACATCTCGGTATGCTAGGAGGCAAATAAATCAAAATGGAGAAATGCTTGCTGAATTTATAGATGAGTTGGAGTTAGAAAACCTAAATGAGACTGTGGCAGAGGGTCGAGTGACGTGAATGCAAGAAACCAAGAGAGTGCAATTGATTATTGTGTTGGTGAATGGCAAAATGCGAGAGAGTGTTGCTCGAATGTGGATAGATGAAGAGGGAAAAATGATATTGTATCTGATCATAATATGCTTGTAGTGGACTGTATGAATGGAATAAAAGTGAGCCAAAAGTAAGGACGGTGAAGAACAAATGGAGGTTGAGAGATGCAAATGGAAGTTTCAGTGTGTCTGAGTGAGATGTGGGCCCAGAGAAAGAGTACAGGAGGTGAATGAGCTAAATGAAGACAAACGGAAAATGTGAGGAGCGCTGCACTTAAAAAAAATAGGGTTTATTAAACAAATGGAAGAAAGAGAGTGAAAAACCATGGTGGAATGAGGATATGAGAGGCAAGGAAGAACGAAAAAGGTTAAACAGGAAATGTAGAGGGTTAAAGAAAAGGAGGCAAGAAAGTGAAGAAGCGGAGGATGAATACCAGAATGCATGGACAGAATATGTGAAACAGCACGACTAACAAAACGAAAGATAAGAGATGCGAAAGTTATGTGTGATAGGAGTAAGATCCGATCCCTAAAAGAGAAAGGACTTGCAGGTGGGCGTGAGTGGTACAGATTCATGAGAGGAGGGAAAAATGGCTGGGAATGAAAATGTGAAAGATTGAAAGTAAATGCTGAATGTGTAACAGATGAGACAAAAATCAAAGAGGTTATAAAAACTTTTGGGAAGACATAGGAGGCGTGGGTGAAATCTTTGACGTAAGACCAGAAAGTTAACGTTGGAAAGAAAAGATGCGGAAGAGTGAATGAATGGATTAGCAGGGATGAAGTAGAGAAGTGTGTAAGGGGGCAAAAGAATGAAAAAGCAGCAGGCCCGATGAAATACCATATGAGATGTACAAGAAAGGGGGTAGGTGGTGATTGACAGGATGACTGACCTATTTAACCGTGTGTTTGGGAAGAAGAAAAAGGGGGCCTAGAAAATGGAATGAATGTAGAGTGACCCTATTGCATAAAGGGGGATACAAGAGTAAGAAGAATTTAAGAACTATAGACCAATAGCCCTAATGAATACGTAGGTAAAATTTTAGTGCAGTGTTGAAGGAAAGGTTGTGTAAATGGTTGGAGAGAGCTATGGTGTTAGGTGAGGAGCAAATGGTTTTCGAGTGGATAGGAGGGCAGAGGACAACATGTTTGTGGTGAATGAAAAAATTGAAAGAAGGAAAGGGGGGGAAAGACACTGTACCTTGGGTTCCCAGACATTGAGAAAGCCTATGATAGAGTAAAAAGAGAAATGTTATGCAAGGTTTTTGGGAAAAAGGGTTTGGGGTTTAGCCAAAAGATAGTGAACATAGTGAGAAGCATGTATGAAGACACTAGAGTAAAATATAGGCTAGGTAGTATAGAAACAGAAAGGGTGAGGAGTGAGAGAGGTGTTAGGCAAGGGTGCACTCTGTCCCCAACCTTGTTAGTCTGTATACTGAGGAAATGGCAGTAAGGATGAGAAGAATGGTGCAGGAGTGAGAGTAGAAATGACAAAATAAGCTTGTTAATGTATGCAGATGATATGGTAGTTATGAAGTGAGTCGGCGAGGAACTCCAGAGCCTGTTAGATGTGGTGAATGAGTATGGGAGAGACTTGAGTAAAATTTAGCCGTGAGAAAAGTAAGGGGATGATAGTAAATATAACAGAGGATGACAGAAACGCTACATGGAGACTGGGAGAAAATGAATTAGAACAAACTAGTGAATACAATACCAGGGATGTGCATTAGTTCCCAAAGGATGTGGGGAAAAACAAAGGCTGAAGATCAGCCAGGCCAATCAGTGGGTTGGTCGACTTGGGAGTGTGGCAAGGATGAGGGGAAGCAAGTATGATGTGTTGAGGGAAGTGTGGAAAAGTGTGGCTGTCCCAAGCATTATGTATGGTATGGAGGTGATTGCATGGAATGAGAAGTGAAATAGAGATATTGGAAGTGGGGGCAAAATAAATAGCAAAATGGCACTGAATGCACCCAGATTTTGCAGCGACTGAAGGTTTTAAAAAGGGGACATGGGATGGAGTACATTTAGGGAGAGACATTCGAAAGCAACACTCAGGTATAAGATCAGACTGGAACGAATGGGGGACACAAGATTGGCACGAAAAGTTTATTGTGGAGGAATGTAGTAGTAAATGGGGGAAGCGATGCCAAAAATGGTAGAAAGAAGTGGATTGCGATTTTGGTGGAGTATCAACTGATAGATGGAAGACCGAATGTAATTGAATGGAAGATGTTGAATGGTGATGAAGAAGGCCTTGAGTGGGATGTGAGAAAGTGGAAAACTGAGATCGATAGAGTAGTGAAGTTGTGGGGTGAGTAAGTGGAAAATGAGATGGAGCAAAAGAAAACACTAGAATGGTAAAGGAGAAAGAGGCACCAGCGTAGAAGTGTGTAGATGAACCCGGGGGTGGCGACCTTCTCTTCCAAGCCAGAACACAGTGCTTGGATGTAAATGCAAGGAACTATAGTGGTCCGAGTCAGGCAGCAAAGTGTGCCAGATGGTGACATGGTGGGATGGGAAAAAGTGGAACATGTATACTGAATGTGAGAAGTATAGCGGGAGAGAATGGAAATGATGCGGGTGGTTTTGACTGAAGGGAGGTGACATGAACGAGGTGGTTGAAAGGACAGGAAAGAATGGATGTTATTACTGCTGGACTGTGTGGTGAGACAAGTGGACGGGTGATTGAGACAGTGAAAGGGGTTTTTGAAAGAATGTGGTATATGAGAAATAGACAATAGACTTACAGCCCTAAAACAAGAACAAGAACAAGACTACAGGAGCAGCCGGTTTAAAGGCCCGGGCAGGGATGCTCGAAAATCCCTCGTAAGGGAAACTTACGAGTGTATGGCTACAATAACCTTACGAGGGTGGGCTGAGGGAGATGCTCGTACCGAGCCGTCACTCCCCTACGAGTTATCGGTGGCCTCTGGGTGGGGAATATAGGGATATTCTAGGGATATGTGTGGGAAAATTCTGCTAACCAATCACAGAGCAGCGCCCTTCATGACGCGGCTTTATCTAGCCAATCATCATGCTCTCAGCTGTCAGGGAGCCCGATAAATTTAATTTAAAGAGACTTCAAATGCCGCTGTTATGCTAAAATCGGCCCTCTTTCGGAAATCGTCCCGCGGACGCTTTTACCTAAATAACTCTACAAAAATTAAAAACAAACCTATCATAAACCTTACCTAACCTAAACCAGACCTAAATATAACTTAACTAAACCTAAAAACTATGTTTGCCGGTGTTGAGCTAAGATTTGGGTGATTTCCGAAATAGGGCCGATTTTAGCTCACTATCGCCCGAATGTTACGATAAAACATAGCTGCCACATTTCCCCTTTTAGCGTAATATTCTCCCACTGATTACTACAGAGACGTACCCAGGGATACCTTGATGCGCTGATCATAGGTTCGAGTCTCGCGTGCCCGAAAATTTGTATCTATAGACCACTGCTGGCCCCCGCCGTTTCGTATGCCGTATCCGTGGCCCTGGCGGTACTCTGTTATAGTGGACGAGAACTGCGCGTTCGTCTTTAGGTCAGACAAGACACACGGGGGGGCTAACACCTCACTGTGACACACGTGGACACTTGTGTGCAAAGGGTAGTATAACTTTATAAAAACCTTGCTTGTTTTGTATACATGCGTGTGTACTAGTACGTCAGACATTGATACCACCACCCACCACCGCATCATTATAGCGGCCAACTTGTATGATGAACTGTACGTTTTTTATTCAAGAAGTCGACCGATATATAATTTAAAATATAGGGTTTGCCCTGATATGAATTTATTACAAATACTATAGGTATTGTATGTTAAATATGATATATATGGAGTCAATGAAGCAATAAACACATCACATTTCAAACAGGCAAGCATGAAATGGCTCTATAATACACAATAAACATAAAGTATAGTGGATACAACTTGTAATTTATTGTTTGTTGACGTCTAGCCGCTTCAAATTTCACTCCCTTAGGGAGTTAAGGGTGCTCCCGACCACCCTTAGCCTCGCGGTCCCGTAGCAAGTGAAAAAATGGTTTGAGCATCTCCCTTAGAGGCGCTACGAGGTAAAAGTCCCTAGGGGAGTACTTACGGGCCCGTAACTCTTTCGAGCATCTCTGCCCTGGCCTAGGAAGAAAAGGCCACCTGTAACATCAAGATCAAGATCAAGGGTACATGGAAAATCATCAACTATTCAACAGCCATCAACATAGTTTTAGAAAAGGTCGCTCCTGCCTATCTAAGCTCCTGAGCCACTATAATAAAATACAGAGGTATGAAAGTATATATAAATAATGAACATTAATAAAAATAAGTTATAATAGTTTAGGCTATAACCACACGTTTTTTCTTGTGGAGCAGTGTAAGGGAGAATGTAGTTTGTAGGGAGGACTGCTACAAACTCCCCTCCTAGCGGTTTGTAGGGGGGATACCGCTATACCACTATGAGTGGATCACGGAAACGCTGGCCGAGGGGAAAAATGCCAAACGTAATTTTCCTTGATTTTGCCAAGGCATTTGACAAGGTGGACCACAGCATCCTCCTTCACAAGATCAAGTCCCTTGGCATAGCAGGAAATCTATGGAAGTGGCTTCACAGTTTCCTTATAGGAAGGACTCAGAGAGTGGTCGTGGGAGGACAGCACTCGGCACAAACTGCCGTGATCAGCGGAGTACCAATAACTCCTACCATACAAGTAAGTGAAACCATACAGTCCTACTCTCTCTCTCTCATCTGTATATTTAGGCCTCAGATAAAACTCATCTCTCATTTTGACATTTATATAATTGACTGAATATTAAGAAATTCAAATTTAATTATTTAATTATGCCTTGTAAGAATTTTTGTCATTAATAATTTGTGATTCTTAGTATGCCTAGAAACAGCCTAGTGTGTGTGTGTGCGTGTGTGTGTGTGTGTGTGTGTGTGTGTGTGTGTGTGTGTGTGTGTGTGTGTTACTAGCAATTATAAGCTATCATAGGAAACTCGTCGCCTCCGTGGTGTAGTGGTTAGCGCGCTACCTATGAATCCACGGGCCCTGGTTGGAATCCCGGGCATGCAGTCGGCGTGCAGCCCTCGGGAACTGTTCATCCTTCCTTAATAAGTGGATAAATATGGGTACCTGGGGAAAACCCGGGGAAGGTAACTGTGGCAACCCGGATGTCACACTAGCCCTGTGTCCCGGGGTACCACAGGCTGAAGGGTTAATGCTACGGAGATGAGCACCGAGGCCACGCGTATTTATTTGTACAACTCTGTTTGTGTATATCTTAATTTATGTTTGATTTCAGGGCAACTTTGTTTAGCAGTAAGAAGGGTTTGATGGTGATGGTGGTGGTGATGGTGATGATGGTGGTGGTGATGGTACCGGTGGTTGTGGTGATGGTGATGGTGGTGATGGTGGTGGTGGTGGTGGTGGTGGTGATGATGGGGGTGGTGATGGTGGTGGTGGTGATGGTGATGGTAGTGGGTGATGGTGGTAGTGGTGGTGATCATGTGATGGTGGTGATGGTGATGGTGGTGGTGATGGTGATGGTGGTGGTGATGGTGATGGTGGTGGTGATTGGTGGTGGTGGTGGTGATGGTGGTGGTGGTGGTGGTGGTGATGATGATGGTGGTGGTGGTGATGGTGGTGGTGGTGGTGGTGATGGTGGTGGGGGTGATGGTGATGGTAGTGGTGGTGGTGATGGTGGTATAGTGGTGGTGATCATGTGATGTAGTGGTGGTGGTGATGGTGGTAGTGGTGGTGATCATGTGATGGCGGTGATGGTGATGGTGATTGTAGTATTAATATTATTGGTGTTCAACTATGTGTTAAAACCGTGTTCTGTGTTCTGTGTTCTGTGTTCTGTATACTGATGTCTGGTCCTGGAACACCTGGTTAATTATCCGTCAGGTCACGCCTCTCTCTTAAAGCCTTCTCCTCGTACTCGCTCCCATTTTTCATGGCGACATCACCTATGATCTCCCCCGACTGCCCATTAAGGGATTAGGTGTCGGGTCGTCAGATCATCAGGTGTCAGGTAGTCAGATCGTCAGGTTGTCAGATCATCAGGTGCAGGTCTTGAGTATCTTGGCTCTTTATAAAGGATGTCTCTTGTAGAGACAAGACACTTGGACACAGACCCCGTACCAGCAATCACAAGCCTTCAAGTCACAAGCCATCCAAACCACGGCAGGAGCAACTCACCAGTCCGCGAGTCACCTTACACCAACCCTTTACCTGTGTTACCTTTTACCCAAAGTTAATAAACTACTATCAAAGCAGAGTTACCTGTTTCTGCTCACCCTAAAAGTGCTACCAAAAGTCACTTTCCCACATGGTGACAGCAAGTGGATATGGTAACAGGTAATCACTTCTTGACGCCCACGCCGCCACATCGCCTCCACCTACGCCGTCCGGACTTCCACGCCACGCCGCCACATCGCCTCCACCTACGCCGCCCGGACTTCCACGCCACGCCGCCACATCGCCTCCACCTACGCCGCCCGGACTTCCACATCCACGTGACGCTCCACGCCTGCCGTCCACCTCCACATCCACGTGACGCTCCACGCCTGCCTTCCACCTCCACATCCACGGACGCTCCACGCCTGCCGTCCACCTCCACATCCACGTAAACGCTCCACGCCTGCCGTCCACCTCCACATCCACGTGACGCTCCACGCCTGCAGTCCACCTCGTCTCTGCTTTTCCACGCCGCGCCGCTTTCGATTCTCCTCCACATCTCCTTCCACAGATCCTCCACCAAGTCTTCAAACATTCGTTAAGTACACCATATCATTATTATATTTTTTCCCATGTGCTTTCAATACCCTATAGCTTGTGTCTACATTCATTTTCTGGTTTCAATTTTTTGGTAGTGCCATCTCTTTTGTGTTTCCACCTTGTTATTTTTTTTCATTTAGGATTGTGTGCTGATAAGAACTGCCCTCCCTAGGTATCCTGACCTATCATACCCGCAACGCTGTGTGACTGTTACAGCGTCCCGCCTCACAGTGTCTGTCCGTGTCTGATACTCCTGCCCTTTGGACTTTATGGGTTTCCACTGAGTTACGGTATTTGTACATTGTGAGCGTAACGGCTTTTTATTTAGTCCTTTGCTTTTTTCTTTTTTCTTTTGTTACATAGTGATACACTGACACTCCACCCTCAATATGCTTTTGTCCATAAGTGATACACTAACACTCTCCAACGTACACTGTGTTATTTCACTTTTATTCACGTTCTCTCGCGTGTTTTCCATATCTACGTACTCTTATCTAGGATATTACATTATTATTATTATATCATTATTTGCCATAACTTGTTACTCGGATATTTTTATTCCTTTCTTCTTCACAAATTCACCTGTCATCATGCCACCACCAGCGCCAACTTCAGTCACTCTGGTACACGAGGTTCCTTCCCTTCCCAAATTCACAGGCAACAAATTCCTGAAAACATATTACTCAAAGATGTTGACGATGAGATCGCGCTTTCGTACATCACTGAAGATACAATCAAAATCGCTCAACTAAAGTCCGATGTGACTTGTCTAAACTCCCTTGCAGGACAAACCTGCAGAGTGATTTATTTCCACAATTAAGACATATGACGAATTTAAGACCACATTAAATAAATATTTCAGTGGCAGTCAGAAATCCGGTACCCTTTGCTCCACTTTTTAGACTTGCAGACACTCACAAAAGGCCAAGAAACCCTATCCCAGTTATGTCGGCCTTACAACAATCTTCAAAACGTAAAGTTAGACTTAATAAGACAGCTAGAATTTTCGGAAGGGGTTTGACGAAGGGGGAAAAAATGAGTCTACAAGCTGTCGCTAACCTTTTTGGATACTACATTTATATGTTCCTCATACACCCTTCCACAGCTAAACAGGCGTCTGATAAACATTTTCACTTTGCTCCAACAGACACCTTAACGCTTTACTTCCAATTTTGAGGACTCTTCGTCACTAGTGTTTTCAAACAATGCACATTCTTCTATGTTGCTGCTGTATCTACACAACACCAACACCAACACCACCAACCACGAAGCACTTCTCGTCCTCCTTTCAACTCAAACACTCGTTAAACCCTCAAACAATCGCCAAAGACAACGCTATCTTCACATTCACGACAGTCCCGTGCTAATCACTCACCTGCCTCATATTGCTATTACTGCAAAAAACAAGGGACCCCACTATCGAGCGTTGCTTCATACGACAACGTCATTTTCCAAACCGGCAGTATGTTCCACGCTTTTGGATCACCAGGTCAAGTGCTCACGACACTTCTGAATGTCGCGTAGGAACAAACGCTCCTCGATATTCACAGCACACGACACCTCTGACGGTCTTGAAGGACCAAAATTTCTCCTCGCCATTCAAAAACAGTAAAAACTCTCAATGATACCACACGACGTGCACTCCTCCAAGCAACACGAACCAGATCACACAGACGAACCTTCACTCCCTTTGTATACCATTTTAATACATTTTTGGGGACCCAAGATTTTACAAGCTGAAGTCAACCAGCACTACTTCACCTTGTTTAGTGATACAGGTTCTTCAGTAAATATCATGACTAAAGAGTGCTTTGAAACATCAGATCTGGCGTCCATCGAAAATTTAATCTTTTTAGAACCTTCTGACCTGCAACTTTGTGGAATCGATGGAAACCCGCACTCACTACTCTAGGTAAAGTTATGTTTAACACATACCTATGTCCTGACTTCCCACCCTGTCAGCCTGACTTACTAATATAGCAGACGGCAAACCATTCCAGCTGACGCCTCTTTGGGCCGTCTCCCTCTAACCCAAAACAGATAGACCTATACCCACGCTTACATGGAATCTATTGGCGTGAACGTTTCATTCCAGAGGCTTAAAAACAATCTAGAGCTTTTCCTGACTCTGTTCACACTGACATTGTCTCCTCCACTGCATGCGGACTCTCCCGTGTCTTCACAAGCTTTGATTCCACATGCAACTCCTACTGACAAATCTCTGATACAAGTGTTCTCCATTCCTAGTTCTCCACTTGCAATGCCAAACCCAAAACATTCACCATCCAGACCATGTCCGTCGTTCCGCTGGTCCCCTTTCTCGCCCCAAAAACGAAAACGTAAGACCTTCGTCGCGTATGTAGCCACAGACGCTTCTACGTCTAATAACACCACCCCATTTCCCAGAAGTCTCACTTTAAAAGGTCTTAGAAGACCAAGCTAAGCACTGTCACGCTGTCATCTCGTCCAACGTTGAGTTTTCTACCACCACACCTGCACCCTGGTGGGAACGTTGGGTAAAAGGCGTTTCGAACGTCGATGCTATGCCCTCTCCCTGAGACGGTCACTCATTCTGCTCTAGTGTTCCTGCAGCGCTGTGCAGACTCAAAAATCATGGCAGATCAACCTTTATGTGGTTAACGTCACCACAGTTCCAGTCACTCTCACTTGTGGTACACGTCTTTGTACATTTTACGTCTACCCAGCTGACGTTTCGTGTCGACGAATGTCCACAAGAGTCCACGATTTCAGTTAACTCCATTTCAGTTCAGGCGCCTTCAAATTTGTTGACCTTCAAGCTCATGTGCAAACCACAGACCATCCAGTTTCACAGATGAGCTTATTAAAACTCTTGACCCACTTCAGGAGTATTGTGTCTCTCCCCGGTGAGACACTAGGTAAAACCAACATCGTCATCATAAGATTAAGCTTATAAAAGACGCCCAACCTGCCTACATACCACGTATTTGCATGGCCCAAAAGTAAGAATGCCATTGTCGATCGCATGGTCTCCGAAAAAGCTAATGATGGAATCATTTAAGACTCGAGCAGTCCATTCAATAGCCCAATGTTCCTGGTTCCAAAGAGCTCAGGCGAATGGCGTCCTGTAGTCGATTTCAGAGCTCTTTAACAAAACTGACTGTTCCTTCTCGGTATCCCATGCCAGTCCTCGAGGATATTTTTCAGAATTTAGGTGATCATAACACTGTTTTTTCCACCTTGGATTTGCTCCGGCTTCTGGCAAGTCGAACTTGACGCAGGGAAAACCGTGAATACACTGCTTTTTCTACACCCTCAGGACATTTCCAGTACTGTCGTATGGGCCCATGGGTCTTTCTGATCACCCGCGACGTTCCAACGCTTGATCAATTCCATTCACGGTTTAATGGGGGAATACACTTTTTTTATACCTTGACGACTTGATCGTTTTCTCTAAATCAGTCCCCGAACATCTCCAGAAACTCAGAAAAGTTTCACTCGTCTTCAGGACGCAGGCTTGAAACTTAAACTCTCCAAATGCGCGTTCCTACGCAAGAAAAACTACCTTTCTTGGCCATCTATTAACGCTGACGGTATTCAAACGTCAAATGACAAGTCAGCGCTGTAAAATAATTATCCCACTCCAGTCAATGTAGATCAAGTCCGTAGTTTCATAGGACTTAGCTCCTATTACCGCAGATTTATCAAAGGATTTGCCGCCATGGCTTCTCCACTCACTTCACTCTTCAAGAAAGATGTGCCCTTCCAATGGTCTGACAGTCAGGAAAACGCTTTCGCTGCTCTTAAGCACGCTTCACTTCGCGCCCGGGTTTTTGCGTACCCTGACTACACCTAAACCTTTCATTCTCAAAACTGACGCTAGCTACAATGGTCTCGGTGCTGTACTCATGCAAGACCACGATGGTAAACAACGCCCCATCGCGTATGCCTCTCGTCTACTTAACAAAGGGAGAGAAGAACTACGCAGTGACAGAGATGAAGCCCTTGCAGTCATTTGGTCCTAAAGAAGTTTCGTTACCCCATTCATGGCTATCCCATCAAGGTCCTACGGATCATAAACCTTATAAACCTCTTCAAGGCCAAGGACAGTCAGGACGCATGGGTCCGATGGTTACTTACAATTCAAGATTTCATGCCTGAGTTTGCGTACATTCAAGGCAAAGCTAACGTTGCAGCTGATGCTCTTTCTCGCAACTGTGCACTTACATGTCACTGTCACCACGCAAACATCCACATTTGACACGCTTTCTCACGATGATCTCTACACTGCTCAACGCAATGACCCCACATGGTCAAAAGTCATCTATTAAACCCTTTAACAGGTGATGACTCTGACATTTCCCAAGGTTCCTTCTCTTTCACATTACCTCCTTCAGGAACAGTTGCTGTACAAAGCAACCACAAATTACAGGCAAGCATGAACCGTCTCGTCTCATCCACCAACTTGTCATTCCTCCAACTCATGTCCAGTCTGTCCTTAAACTAATTCATGACACACCAAATGCTTCACATCCTGGCAAGGAAAAATCACTTTCACAAGCTAGAATTAAATTCTTCTGGCTCACCATGAGAAAGGATATCAAGACTACATTGAAGTATGTCATAGGTGTGCAAGAACTAAAGGTGATATACATGCTCATATTCCCATTCTCAGTTATCCTGTGCCTTCAGCACCATGGGAAGTTCTTGGCATTGATTTGTTGAAACTCCCCTTACTGAACGTGGAAATCAATATTTAATGGTTTGCTGTTGATCATTTTCAGTTTTTTCCATTATTGCTCCACTGCCTAACAAATCAGCACAAACAGTGGCACGTGCATTTCTTGATCATGTCATTTTTCCTTTCACTACTCCCAAGGTTCTGTTGTTGATAACGGCACTGAGTTGTTAATCAAGTTCTTTTTCCTTGTGCCAACAGTTCAATATCAGGAAGTGTAATGTTCTTGCTACCGCCCCAGTGCTAAAAGGTTTGGTAGAAACGTTTTCAACCGTAAAATCCTCAACACTTTACGCTCCATTTTTCCTGACATGACACCCTTTGGGACACCTATGCTCCTCAGGTGTGGCTTCTTCTCAATTTTCCCCCATCAACAAGTCTGTCTCTGAGACACCACATTACATTCTGTTTGCTCAGGACAAATGTCTTCCTTATGATCTTTTGTCCAAACCTTCAAACCTATATAAACTATGATGACTTTGTCAAGACTAAGGTTCACACGTTCCAACAAATACACCAAGTATCCAAAAATCACTTGCTCTCTCTAAAAACTGATATGCTCCTATATCCCCAATAAATCAGCTTCCCCATTTACACTTGACGTAGGTGACATTGTGTATTCCCTTTTTGCAATCAAACACTCCAAATTAGACCCTAAGTTTGACGGCCCATTCCGGGTCATAGCTTTAGGAACATGGGAATAAGGTTCAGTTGCTTCACTTAACTGACGGCACTAGGAAAGTTGCCCACCTTGATTCTCTTAAGAAAATTTCCACAGGCCTTAACTTGAGGACCCTAACCCGTTCCTGCTGAATCTCACCCCCTCAATCACAGCCTCAACCAGCTACTTCTACACTCCTTCACCAGCTCCCCAATCCTCTAGCACCGTTATTTCCTCCGTAGTAGTGAGAAGTAACTCCTTTGGGTTTTTCTCTTTTCCAATGTACCCTTTTGATGTAATTTTTTTACATAGGATGTATGTCCAATATTTTGTTTTCGTACTCTTATGTCTGTTTTAGATTAGTTTTGTTATATGTATATATTTTGTACCATGCCGGTACCTTCCCCGATTTTTGTTTTCCACATTATATTTTACGAGTACGTATCCTTTTCTGTGTCCTTCTCCTATTTTCTATTTAATATATATAGATAGGTTGTTTTGTGTCCATTTCTATTTTGTCCCCATTACTTTGTTCAGTTTCATGATTATTCCTTTTTACGAGATGAGGAAATCTGGGTAGCGTCACCGAGATAGTAGTATTAGTATTATGGTGTTCAACTATGTGTTCAACCGTGTTCTGTGTTCTGTGTTCTGTGTTCTGTATACTTTATGTTGGTCCGGAACACCTGGTTAATTACCCGTCAGGTCACGCCTCTCTCTTAATGCCTTCTCCTCGTACTCGCCTCCCCCTTTTCATGGCGACTCACCTATGATCTCGCCGACTGCCCATTAAGGGTTAGGTGTCAGGTCGTCAGATCATCAGGTGTCAGGTAGTCAGATTTGTCAGGTCCGTCAGATCATCAGGTGTCAGGTCTTGAGTATTGGCTCTTTTATAAAGGATGTCTCTTGTAGAGACAGACACTTGGACACAGACCTCGTCACCAGCAACTCACAAGCCTTCAAGTCACAAGCCAAACCAAATCCACGGCAGGAGCAAACTCACCAGTCCGCGAGTCCCCTTACACCAACCTTACCTGTGTTTCCTTTTTACCCAAGTTAATAAATACTATCAAAGCAGAGTTACCTGTTTCTGCTCACCCCAAAAGTGACATACCAAAAAGTCACCCCTACATGATGGTGGTGGGGGTAGTGGTGGTGGTGGTGTGATGGTGGTGGTGGTGGTGATGGCGAAGTTGTTGAAGGTTCATTGCAAGGGCATCAATAAGGGAAAATCTGTGTATGTCTCTCTCTCTCTCTCTCGCGCCTCTCTCTCTCTCTCTATATAAAATTATATATATATATATAATATATATATAAAATATATCTGTGTCCTTTTGTCGGTGATTTTGATGTTTTGAAGAAATTTCGTCAGTTAACGACGCAGTGAGATGGATCTCCACTGTAATCAGACAGCTCCTCACAGACTTTCCCTAGAGAGCTGTCTGCTATAGTGCTTTTTTAGTGTTGGGGGGAGCCAGCACCCCAGGAGGCGGGTTACAAACACCCGCCTAACACTCGGTATCCATTTACTGCTGGGTGGACAGGGGCTCGGGTTTTAAAGAACAGCCCCCTCTGTTTCCGCTCCGCCCGGGGATCGAACCCGGGACTTTTCGGTTGTGAACCGAGCGTGCTAACCTTTACACCACGGTGTATGTCTGTCTGGGTTTTTTTTCTCTCTCCCTCTCATACTAGTAGTAGTATGTTTTTGCCAGAAAATTCCTATGCAGAAGTTTATACTGGTGCCTTTATTATTTGAATGATATGAATTGATTATGATTTTCCTTGATTTAAAATTGAATTGAGAATTAAAACTTGTCTTATGACTTCACTATTTGATTAGTGTGAACCACTTCTCGCTGCGGAGAGTACTGAAATGGGGATGAACTTAAGGGAAGGGGTAGGGTAGGGGTTAAGGGGAAAGGGTATGAGTTTAAGGGGAAAGGGGATGAGTTAAGGGGAAGTGCTGCCACCAGCTCAGACAAGTAGTTCTATGGTTTTACTTTCTGGGCACGTTTTGAATAGATTAAAATATTAGATTTTTCTTGGTAGTCGTGATTGATATGTGGAATTATACCGAGTAAGGCTAACTCTTTGGGGAAATGTGGGGGGAATTTCTGTCCTTAAAAACAGAATAATCACCTGGGGTTTTTTTTTATAATAAACACAAGAAATATATTGAAAACATCATCCTATTTATTCATGCTGAAGTATTATGTCTCTTTTTTGAAAAAAAAATCCAAAAAAAAGTTCACC
>JACEEZ010021412.1:26317-44614 GCA_016584305.1 Chionoecetes opilio | reverse complement strand
AAAATACCGGTATTTCGGTATACCGGAAACCGGTGCACATCCCTAGAGAGAAGGAATGACACCAAAATCGAGTTTACAATTATACAGACGGATGAAAAAGGTGATGGGACAAAATGACAATTTGTATGACAACAGACCTGACTCAATAACCCTTTTCCAAGCTACGGTAGGACTAACAGCCTGCCCCTTCATGACAGAGTCAAGTTCTTGAGAGAAAATACAGAGTGTCCAGTGTGTGGTGAAGAAAAAGAAAATTTAGAACACTTTTTGTTACACTGTCCAGGATATCGAGAAGACAGGAAGAACATTTATAGACTACAACAACCGTACGAGGAGGACAAAGAGAGTATCATAGGAAGTGTTCTATTTGAGTTTCAAAGTAAAGAAGAAATAAGAAACACTAAGGAGGTGATACATAACGTTTGGAAACTAAGAGAGAAAAAGCTACAACAGAGCAATTAAAGTGAAGTGAAGTGCAAAGGTGATCAATAACAAGGGACCGAAAGTAAAGTGCTGAAGAAAGTGAAAGGAACAAAACAGTAAAAAATTAAATAGAAAAGACAGATCAGCAACAAAGAAATTGAAAAATAAGTCAGGGTACAGGAAATCGGCCCGCGTCGTAAATCGTCCCGAGGAAGCTTATTTAACCTAAATAACTCTACAAAACCTAACACAAACCTATCCTAAACCTAACATAACCTAAACCAGACCTAAACATAACTTAAATATATTAAACCTAGAAAACTATATGTGGCGATCTGAGGGAAGAAAACATAAGAAAGCTACAAGAGGCCGTGAGCCTATTACACTTGGTAGTTCCTGTTACTTAACACCATAGCCTACATCTGCCTTTCATCCCCATCCATTAAATTGTTAGTCTCCTTTTAAAACCCCCTATTGACTCCGCTTTGACCACCTGACGACTGAGTCCATTCCAGTCATTTACCACCCTACTTATGAACCTTTTTTTTTCCCTATTTCCTTTCTAGGTCTACGCTTTTCCAGCTTGAGTACGTTACTGCGTGTTATACCCTGGTTACTAGCCGTAAGAACTTTTCCTTACATCGCCTTTTTTAATATCCCTTTAACCACTTTAAAAATTCTATCAGATCGCCCCTCAGACCGGCAAAAATAGTTTTTAGGTTTAGGTTAAGTTATTTTTTAAGTTATGTTTAGGTCGGGTTTTTAGGGTTAGGTTAGGCTTAGGATAGGTTTGTGTTAGGTTTTTTAGAGTTATTTGGGGTTAAATCGGGGCGGGGGCAAGAGGATGATACGGAGGTTAGGGAGGTAGACGATACATCATTACCCGAAGGTAAAATCTTGGTTTTTGGTGACAGTCAGGTTAAAACATCTTGACAGCAGGTTCTGTGACAGAGAAGGGAAGGGCCCCATGAAGTCGGTGAGTTACCCAGGGAAGGGGATGGTTATGTTAGTGAAAAGATAGTTAAAGTGCATGGCGGACCAAGGGAAAAAGCCCATCGTCTGCCTGAGCGCTGGGGGAAATGATGTTGAGTGTGTAAGAAAGTGAGGAATGCTAGGGCGGTTCAAGGAAGCTGTAGGTAAAGTTAGGGACAGGGGTGGGTTCCCTGTGGTGTGTGGTGTCCTTCCAAGACGCTTTGTTGACGACATGGGGTTTAACCCCAGGGCTATTGCGGTAAAATTGCGGCTGGCACTTCATTGCAAAGCCAATGGTTGGGCCTTTGTCGACAGCTGGGACTCTTTTTCGGGCATAACAGCCTCTACGCAGGGACGGGGTGCACTTTTCGGGGAAAAAGGAGTTCAGATTTTGTCTGAATCCCTTGAAAGGGAGGTAGATGCACTGCAGGTTTTTTTAAGATAGAGAACCGGGGTTTTTAGACACGGGGTCGGGTTAAAGGAAACTTGCGACACTAGGAGGAGTTTCAGAAGGCAGGGAACAAAGTGATTCGTAAGAAGAGAGAGAGGAGGGGTTTAGTTAAAGATAAAGGGAAAATTGACAAAAAAAAGAGGAGTTGCTTGAAGGTTTATATACAAACGTAGGAGTATTTTAAAAAGATAGTTTTCCTGAGAGGAATAAATAGTGTAGAGGATTTTGATATAATAGCATTAACAGAAACATGGTTGGATATGTCAGGAAAGGTATTCGATCCGGAAGTCGAGATAGCGGGGTATAAGTTATTTCACAAGGACAGAGTAGGCAGACGAGGGAGGAGGAGTTGCGCTTTATGCAAGAGATGCATTGCAGTGTTGTGTTAACAATGTTATAAAAACAGATGACAGCATGGGAGTCTATAGGGGTAGAGGTTACGGAGGGAACTGAGAAAATGGTTTTGGTGTAGTGTATAGGCCTCCAAATTATGTAAAGAGGATTCAGCTCCTATATGGGAAAAAATTTAAACAAGGCCTGCAGATATAATCGATTATGCGTGGTGGGGAGATTTTAATTTAGGAATATAGACTGGGATTTAATAAATAGGTGACAGCGATGCAGATGAATTGTTAAAATAAATCCAGGATAACTTCCAAAGGGCAAGCAATCAAGGAGGCCTACTAGAGGAGATAATATTCTAGATCTATTGCTGACAAATAGAGACGATTTAGTTACAAATGTGGAGGTCGGGGGGAGTTTAGATAATAGCAAACCATTATGAGATCAGATTTAGCTTAAAATGGGAAGTTGGAAAATTAAGTGGCAATAGGCTCGAATACCAAATTTTCAGAAAGGCCAATTTTTGGGGGATTAAGAAGACACCTGGAGGTAATTAATAAGAGGTGTGGGATGGAGAGGAGCAGAAAATTTCCCAGGACAAGGCGTTGTCAGGTGGAAAGGCCAATTATGAAGGATTAGGAAGGCACCTGGAGGTAATTGGGGCGGTCAGATATGGTATAGTGAGGTCGAGGCTGAGGAGATAATTAGAGCGGTTAGACAGGGAAGTGAGGTCAGGGCTGAGGAGGTAATTAGAGAGGTTAGTAAGGAAGTGAGGTCGGAGCTGAGGAGGATTATACCCCATTGTAAGGAATATAATTGACGGACAGAAAAAAAATATTCCTTATAGGGAAATAAGGTCCCAGGAAAGAGTGATCCAAAATGGATGACCACCAAGTTAAAACAACAACATTGGAGTAAAAAGAAACATTTATTTAAGGTTCAAGGCCAGGATTGGTAAACAAAGAACAGTATAACGTGAGGCGAGGACAGTGAAGAAATTAACTCGAGTTGCTAAGAACAATTATGAGATTAAAGTAGCAGAACAAGCGAACAGGGACCCAAAGGGGTTCTATCAGGGTTTTTAAAACAAAGACAAGGGAATTAGTTGGGCCCCTTTAAAGGGCAGGACAAGGTGAGGTCTTAAATACGGATGAGGATATGTGTAGGAGTCTAAATGATTATTTCTTAAGGTTTTTACGGAGGGGGGATACACAGGGCGATACCTGATAGTGAACAGATGTTCAAAGGAAGCGATGAGGAGAAAACTCAAAGATATTGTGATAATAGGGAAAGGTGGAAGAGGGTATAGAAAAAATGAAAAAATTTAAAAACGCCAGGACCAGATGAAGTGTATCCCAAGGTATTAAAGGAATGGGAAGGAGGTTGTTAGTGAGTCGTTAGTGCACATTTTAGGAAATCGGTTTAGATAGCGATGTGCCATTATTGTGGAGGAAAGGAAATGTTGTTCCCATATTTAAGAAGGGAGACAGAGGACTTAAGTCAAATTATCGACCCGTAAGTCTAACATCAGTGTGGGTAAATTATTGGAATCTATTATTGCAAAAAAAAATTAGAGAGCACTTAGATAAACATAGTTTGATCAATGATTCACAACATGGATTCACCAAGGGTAGGTCATGTCTCACCAATTTATTGAGTTTTTATAGGAAAGTTTATGAGACGGGCAGATAAAGATAAGGATTATGATATAATATATTTGGGGCTTTAGTAAGGCATTTGACAAAGTACCACACGAGCGACTCTTAAATAAGGTTAGGGTCATGGTATAGATGGGAAGGTTTTTCATTGGATCAGAGCTTGGCTAAGTAATAGGCAACAAAGGGTTACAATTAAAGGTTCCAAATCTGAATGGGGACGGTGACAAGTGGAGTTCCACAAGGGTCTGTTTTGGGCCCATTACTATTTTTGATTTACATCAACGACTTGGATAGTGGGATTAGCAGTGTATCAGCAAGTTTGCTGATGATACTAAGTTAGGTAGGATTATTGGATCACAGTCTGACGTAAAAAATATTGCAGGGAGACTTAGATAAACTTAACGAGTGGGCAGTCAGATGGCAGATGGAATTTAATATGATAAATGTAGCGTTATGAATGTTGGTAGAAAAAACCCTGGTAATAGATACACCATAAGCAATGTATCGCTGGAAAAGATCAGAAGGTGAAAAAGATCTTGGAGTGAGGGTGAGCCCAGACCTCCGACCTAGGAAACAATGTATTGAGGCCAAAAGAAAGAATAGAGCTAATAGAGTATTAGGATTCATTACCAGAAGTGTTAAAAGTAGAAGTGCGGAAGTTATTCTAAAGCTTTATCTGGCTCTAGTCAGGCCAAACCTAGACTATGCAGTTCAGTTTTTGGGCTCCATTTACAGGATGGATATAGTGTTGTTAGAAAAGTGCAGAGAAGGAGACCAAAATGATACAAGGGATTGCGTAACTTTAGTTATGAAGGGGGAGATTGAAGTTATTAAAATTACACTCACTCGAGGGGGACGCAGAGTAAGGGGCGATCGATAGAAGTTTTTTAAGTGGATAAAGGGATTTAATAAAGGAAAAGGTGGAAAAGTTCTTACGGCTTTTAACCAGGGTGGGAGAACAGAAGTAACGGATTCAGCTGGAAAAGCGTAGATTTAAAGGGAAAAAGGGAAAAAGGTTCACAAATAGGTGGGAAGAGTGGAATGGTCTCAGTAGACAGGTAGTAGTGGGAGTCATTAGGGACTTTAAAGGGGAGCGATAAGTTCATGATGGGGTGAAGGGGGTAGGTAGTGTTAGGTGACAGGAATACACGTGTAGGCCTCCGGCTCTTGTAGCTTCCTATTTTCTTATGTTTTATGTTCTTATGTTCTAAAAGCGTCGCGGGGCGATTACGAAGGGGGCGTTTCATCAAACACCGGAGCAAAGGCTACACCCGAAATCAATCGCGCGGACGGAACGCTATTCCTTGGGTCACTGCACCGCCCGTCGTCCCTGACCCCCATTGCCCTGTGCTGGACGTCCCGAAAAACCCTGAACCTTTCTGCTGCGGTGTCCGGCTTCCACGCCCCGTGTATGCTCACTCTCAATTCGCCCTGACGTCACACTGTGACCTGACCACCTTTTGGCGGCGGCGGGCGTTTCCCCCCCTCACGGCAACACGCCCTCCTCCGCCCACCGGCTTCCTGAGGAAGACAGGTCAACTACCCGCCTGTGATAGCATCATAGGTCATCACCAGGGCTATAGTGTTCCCCAAAGGGATCCTCGCAAGCCCCTTAAAACAACAACAAACAAATATAGTCTGGTAAGAACGGTGGTAACATTTCGGTAGTGGGCTTTCACAGTTTTTGAGACCGAAAACTTAGTTTTGCTGAATAGTTTCTCATGTGTATTGAATGAATCTGGCACTGTTTTTGTCTGAAATATATGTTTGTTTACGGGTGTGGAGGTGCCCGCCCGCAAACCCTTGCTCCGCTTTACATAGCCATAGTATTGATAATTTTATCTTTTCGGTAATAATGGACAAGGACTTCGCGGTCGTTTTCAGAGACACCGACAAATTTTTTTCCTGGCCTAAAAAAAACCTAAAATAGGTGCTTTTTCTAGTGGAGATAGTTTAATTTTCCGGAAACCCTTAATTAAAAAAAAAAATATAATATATATCACCGAATTTTATGGTCGCCGTTTCATTAATAACACTATCTCCATCAGAAAAAGCCCCCTAAAACTTGGGTAAAATTCCTAGTGTTTTTGGGCCCATACGTCCACTTCCCCCAAACAAGTTAGGACACCTGTGGGAATGCGGGGTTTTCGGGTGGGGAACAAATTATGCGTCGGAAACACGTAATTAAAAGTTGTTTAGGGGGGGTAAAATTCTCTAGATCTAGGGCAATTTCCTTATATCTAGAGAAATTTGCCTAACCAAAATTAACCTAACCTACGGGGGGCTTGACCCTCCGATAAACCTAACCTAAACCTAACCTAACCAAATTGGTAAATTTTTACGACAGCACCAAACCTCCCTACACAATTGGGAGCATAGTTTTTATTTACATTATTGTATTCTAAAGATAACAAATTTCTCTTTGAGCTTTCCGTCGCAAATCAAATAGTTTCGGAGATATGAACTTTTTAGGTGGGAGGAAGAATAGTCCCCTTTTGTTTACAAAATGCCTCCCTCTTCCTCTTCTTGTGACCTGCATCGCTTTTGTTTCGGAGGCGCACCCGTGGCTATTTTAACCTTACCTAACCTAACCTAACCTGAACCTTACCTAACCTGAAACCTTACCTTACCTTAACCTTACCTTCCCCTTACTTACCTTACCTTATCTTACCTAACCAACCTAACCAAACCCTAACCTAACCTAACCTAAACCTACTTACAACCTTAACCTCCTAAACTGGGTCCAATAATAAAAAAGTTTAATAATATACCAAACAAAAGCGATGCAGGTCACAAGAAGAGGAAGAGAGAGGCATTTTGTATACAAGGAGAGTATTCCCCCTCTCACCTAAAATGTTATATATCTCCGAAACTATTGATTTGCGACGGAAAGCTCAAAGAGAAAATGTCTCTTAGAATACAATAAGGTAAACAAAAAACCATGCTCCCTATTTTGTAGGGAAGTTTGGTGCTGTCGTAAAAAAAATACCACCAAATCTAAACCCAACCTCCCCTAACCTCCTAGCGTTTGAGTGTGTTCTCGACACTTCGGTCATCATTCTGTGAGGATCGTCAGGTTCACACATCTCTGGACTCAGAAGAAAACCAATTAATTTTCCCTAGATATAGGGAATTTTTATAACTTCCATAACTCAAAAAGTATGTTTGGGTTTCGACGCATATTTGTACCCCAGCCATATATCCAGCATTCTCCCAGGTCCCCAAGCTTGTTTTGGGGAAGAGGGGGGAGTATGGCAAACACTAGAATAATACCAAAACTTGGCCGGGGGAAAATTAGTCAGGGTCTCACATAACAGGGAAAATGATTGAATAGAACATTTCCAAAACCTAACCTTAACCAAGACCACTATATCTCTGGACTGTTCACACGAAAAATGTTTTGAAATTGCCAGGCTGCATAGCGGCCCGCGCCCGCCCGACAAAGAGATATAGTGGTCTATGTGGAAAATTATCCACCAAAACACCCCTTTTCATAATTGGTAGAGTGGTAGTTTGTTCCCCCCCCCCCCCCCCCCTAGTGAGGTATTTTCGCTCATAATAGGAGGGCGTGGATAGGGATGTATATATATAATTATAATGGTAAATGGGTAATATTAAGGTAATTTAAGTAAATGATTAGTACTGGGATAGGATAAATTAATATTTCCAGGGTTAATAAAATTGCACTTAAATAATTAGCACCTTAATTTGGAGCGCGGTCAATGGCTGCGCCCATAAATACTAGCCACTAAGATTTCTGTACGTGGCTATAGGTAGGGTGGCGATCGCTGCTGACCGCCCACAGGGAGAATCAGTACACCCAGACCCTCCGTGAGGATAACATAAATTTTTAATAGACGTACTTGTCTACAAGTACAAGTACACTCCAGCCATCCCCGGGAGTAAACATTAAAATATACGTGCTTATCTATAAGTACAGTACACTCCACACCTCCAACGAGTTAATATTTCCTCTCTTATTAATATGAAGAGATGTTGTACATACTTTTTAAAATTTTACATATAGTGATAAAACAATAGGACATGTGTAAGAATCAACACACTGATGATAGCCGTTGCGTCATGGATAACAGGGTGTGAAAAAACCACCTGACGCGATAACGAAACACTCGCCTCCGCCCCTCCGCTTCTGTATTTCACCGGACGGCCTTTATCCCGGCGACCCCTGCGAATCACAAGACCATTGCAGTATTAATACAAGACCTACAGCCGTTTTCAACCCACTATCACCGATTAAGTATCCTAGTTAGTTAATTAGCTAGGGTATGGAGTGGGGCAAGGAATATGGGTTTGATGTTAGGTAAGAACCCTCAAATTGAATATGTATGTGAAATAACATTCCCGTTTAATTAAATTTATTAGTACACCCAGACCCCCCGTGAGGATAACCCAATCTAAAAAACGTTTTGCTTGTCTACAAGTACAGTACCATTCAGTTCCCGTGAGAGTAACTCTCTTTGGGTCTTATCTGATTACATGATAAGAATTGTATATAGACCTTTGTACATATGTTTAAAAACAAAGGACATGTGTTTTGAATAAACACGATTTTTAGCCGTTTGGCAGTAACTTGGGGGAAAGGGCCCTTCTGACGCCCAACGAAACACTCGCCTCCCCCCCTCCCCTTCTGTATTTTCCGGACGGCCTCGATCCCGGCGACCACATCGGATCACAAGACCATTGCAGTATTAATACAAGACCTACAGCCGTTTTCAACCCACTATCCACCGATAAGTATCCTAGTTAGTTAATTAGCTGGGATGATGTGTCGGGAGATAGACATGGGTTTGATGTTAGTTAAGAGAAACTCAGATTAAATATGTAGTGACAAAAATTTCCACATACAGGGAGGCCCCCTTTTATACGAGCATTCGGTATACGAAGAATTCCGATGATACGAGATGTGAAAATTAGGGTCTATTTTCAATATACGAGATCGAAAACCCAATGCTACGACATTCAAACTGGGGTGAGTAAAATACCAAGTTATTTACTAAATAAATTACAATTTTATTTACTAAAATTATAAAGTCCTTTACTGACTATGATTTTACCTAAGGTTGTACGATAATTATATAATCAATCTGAAAATATGATCATTCTGGTGGCTGGTACGACAATGTGGTCTACAAAAATTCACATCCTGGACGATGTTACAAGATTAAGATGCACAGGGGACGAGTTTGTGGGCAGTGGAAGGATCTGGCCCCCCTCCCTTGTCCCTTACCTACCCTACCCTTCGAGTCTTCAATCCTACCTCCCCCCCACTTTTTGCACCCCCTTCGCCCCTTCTCCCCCCCTTTCTCATTCACCTCCCCCCCACCGTCTACCCCTTCCCCCTATCCCATAACCCCGTGGGGATGGGGGAAGGGGGGAGGAGTAGGGGGTGGGGGTGGGTCCCCCCCCGTTTTAAAACCCCCACACCCCAAAAAACGCCTTCTCCCCCCCCCCCCCCCCTTTCCCCACCAACACCCTCACCCCCCTTCTTTTTTACAACCCCCCCCCCCCGTTTCCCCCCTTGCCATTACCAACACAAACCCTTTCCCCCTTTCTTTCTACCCCCCCGGCCCTTCCCTTTCCATAACCATGGCAACACACACCCAAAGTGTGAGGCAGTTGCTGGGCATGGCTTTTGGGACGCTATGTGATCGTTATGGCACATCGGGGTTATCGAACTATCGTGACGACAAAATGACCTTTGTTTTTCCTTTTCGTATATTGTTTTCAGCGTCATGACTCCATGTGACCATTTTACGACCGTCATGACAATATACGGCAGCGTGACTTTTTGTGAGGCTATCGTGGTCTGTGTTTATCGTGGACAAAATTTCACGTAGTGTAAAATAATAAAATTGGGGCGATTGGGGGGGGGTTCTTTTTATGGAATGTGTAAAAAGGGAGCTCAAGTGAAAAGGGGGAGGGGGAAAAACTCTAACCCAGTCTCCTGCAAACGCAGTCCCCCCTTTTTTCTCTCAGTTTGGAGGGGGAAAACAGGGATCTCAGGGGGCTATTTCCCAGCTTCCTGTCCCCACAAACTACCATGTGGGGTTTTATGCAGTTTTTTTTTTAAATTTAATGTGCATTATGTTATTTGTGTGCTATTTTCTCTTTCAGAATGTTTTTTTTACGAATAGGAGTACAGTGTGGGAATATAGACGCTGTGTGTTTTTTGTTTGGTAAGTTTATTTAGTAAAAAAAACTCTTTTTTTTTTTTTTTTTTTATTGATGGGGGGCCTGGGGAACCCAAACCCAAAATTTTTCCATTAGATGTGTTTCGTTATAAAGAGATTTCCTTTACGAGTGTGCCCGGTGGAACCTAATGCTGTATCTTTGGGGCCCTGTATTTTGAAAAATAAATAAATTATATTTTTTTTTGGGCATATATAACAGTTTATAATATTTGAAATACTGTAACTTGAAAGTTTGTTTTATAATATTATCAAATAAAAAAACAGTTAAAAAACCCTAAAGAAATGCCATTACGAGACTAAGAAATATGCATGAAATTTAAAATTCACTTCAATTTCGCCATTTCAAACTTTGCGAGTCAACTTTTTTCTGAAGGGTATCAAAAGAAGTGCAAATTTTTTTAGTTTTCCCTTGATAATTTTTTTCTGTAAAAGAATTAGAACCATGATAAATTAGCGTTAGATAAATATGTTTAAAAATTTTATAATAATTGACGGAACTCACCTTTTTATTAACCCAAGAACTACCTAGACTGCAATGAACCCTATTTAGACCAACTAAGGTATTATCCTGGGCTACGCAGCTTAAACAGATTCTGTGTTTTTCAGTAAATTCTTGGCACCAGGCATTTTTTTTTCTGCGTCACGGAATTGGAAAAGTTTTTTGGGGCCTTTTTTCTGAAAACCCAAAGTGGGTTTTTTCAAAAAATTGGGGGGGGGGTAAAATCGGAATTTTTAATTTTTTATTTTTATATGAAATTGTCAAGTAGCAGATCAAAATGACCATCTATAAAGGGGAAAGCTAAACATTTGTGTAGTATGAACTATTTATTAACATAGAAGTAGCTAAAAAGTGATTTTTGGGGGAAACGAACAAACATTTTTTACTTTTTGTACGTCACAAAAATATTAAATTTTAAATGATATATGGGTAATGATGATGTGAATTTTGTATGGCTATTTAAAAGTGTATAAGTACGGGCTATTTTTTATAGTAGCCCTTTATAATTTTTCAGCATCGAGGGGGAAGTTAAACACTGACATCAGCACGTATGTTTGACATTTTTCGACAATATGACGTTGGGAAAAGGCCTTCCATTTTTTGGACAAGGTTCGTTGGAGGGGTTAGTCTTTGGGCCCCAGAAGAAGATTAAGCTGTAAAAGGGGACTTCCTGGGTAAAACAATCAAAGCGATGTGGGAGGAAAAGCATTGGTGGTGAAGGAAGAGGTACTTTTTGTGGGATGGCGATTGTGCAAGGTTTCCCGGCCAGGGGTAGAAAAGGGCGACACGGTCATCTTTATGAAATGACAAGCGTGCCACGAGTGTGTTTGCGCCTGATGGATCACTGCTGCCCTTTTCCCAAACGACAAAAGCAAACTGAAAACATTTGAAGAATTACCCAAGTGTAGACGAAAACCCACAGTAAAGAACACATGAGGGGATGAACCAAACGTACGGGAAAACACACAAGAACCACAACGGGAACCAAAAACGGGAAATCACTGCAGGCCCCATCTCGGGGAAAGCTTAATCGTGGATGGCAGGGGAAATAGTTCATCAGCTGATGGAAACCCAAGAAAATATAAAAACGTCCCGCTTTTAACCCAGAGCTACCTCAATGTCTTGGAGAAGAAAAGCAAGGTACGGATGTGCAGTTTATTCGCCAGTACAACAATCCATTTTAAAAGACAGAACCGGAGCGTGAACCGAGGGTCAAAGAGTTAGAGAGTCGTTTGTGGAGATTCAAACACCAATCAAAAACATCTCTAAAAGCATTCCGAGCCACAACCCGGACGAAGGCAAGTTTACAGAATATATGTCCACAAGCTTCTGGATCCTTCAAAGAGGACATACAGAGGTTGTAGATCACTGAGAGTGGATCAAAATCCCTGGCACATCAAAAAGTGGAAAGGGCTCACAAAAATATACACAGAGGGGGCTGATACCATGATCATCCTACAGCTGCTCATGCCAACAAGAGCGGATATGCCGTAAAATTTTCTCGCAAGGAAAAAGATATCCCCATTGGGGGTTGGGACAAAATTTTCCATCCATCGGAAAACATTCGGGTATTACACGGGCACAGCCGAAAATATAGACTCGTACAGTCCTCGATATAGCCCCTAGGAGAAAGCGCAGCGCTGCACTTCCAGTTTCCAAGCTTCAAGGTTTTGACACAAAATGGGCGCTTTTAGGAAAGGAAGGTGCATGCTGGAATTTTTCAGCCAAGCCCATAATGGTTTTTGGAGGTTCAAAAAAAGGAGTACTACTAGTACCGATACGTATTCACAACCTTAGAAGGTTTTTTTGTAAGATGTACAAACCCAAAAAAATAAGGAGACGAGGTTTGGGAAAAACTGAGGTGGGTTTTGTTCAAACATTCACAAGTGTGAAGCTGAGAAGTTACCTTCCAAAAAAACATGCCCTGCAATATCATACACCATGCACACTACCAAGCGTTAGTATGGTACAATGCATGCAAAGCAAAAACCGGGCCATCCCGTCACCAGAACAATATGGGCTGGAGAAGGGAAATTGGACCAATTTCTCCCGATAATCACCCCCAACAGACACTCGCTCCGGGCGAAGTAATGAAACTAGTGAAATGTGGTTGTGGTGTTGGCAAATGCAGGAGAAAACATCTGTTCCTGTCGAAAACTACACATGGTGTGTACTGAAATGTGTTCATGCGAAGGGTCCAAGGAAAACTGTGAGAATAACAGGTCCAGGTTATGAATGATGAAAGCGACGCAGAGTCCGAAGTTAATGACTCTGATGACGAGATTTGAACACTAACTGGTACAATATCACAGATGAAAAGTGTATATGGTGCTCATTAGGGTTTGCTTTCAAGTAATAGAGGTTGAATTTCAAAATGAAATGAAAGTTAACGAGGAATGCTTTATTCTTTTCCTTTTACAACAAAAACAAAGTGACAGAAAAAATTATATTGATTGGACGATATCTTCATGTCGCGCAGTGGACCATATTCTTGGCCGGCGGATGCATTTTCGGTGGTCTTCGACAACTTGAAGGAGGCATTGCAGCTGGTCCCTCCGATTCGTGCGAGGGTTCTTAGTGAAATCCTGCACAAGAGCGACCCCTCGTTCCGCGGGGGTTTTTTTGGTGACGAGAAGGCCACGTACCCGCCTTGCCCCGGCCTGGTACATGGGGTTCGTCCCCCACATGGCAGGATCGACGTTGAGGAACCCTTTGTCGATGTCCAGCATATCCGGAATTTTTCAGTGTTTTTCGTGACGAAGGAGGCAACGGTCTTGTTGTCTAAGTCAGCCTCCGCGACGCAAACCTTGGGTGGGGTTTCCTTCTGATCCCTCCATGCTTCGGAGGGGTTGGCAACAACATTCCGCTTCTCCTCAGGGGCATCTCACGTCAAAAAGCGCAAGTCCAACTGTCACTTCAGACAGGTCCCAAACATGTGACGTCCAAAACGCTTTCACCCCTGATCTCTGATCGCCTTGTTCGTCTTTTTCGCGAGGGCTTTGTAAAGGTAAAGGGTTTCTTGGGGCGTTTGCTGAACACGCAGCTGAGAACCACGCTCGAATGTAGTAGCGTACGATGAAGATGCGAAACTCTTTCCAGTTTTGGAGGAGCTGCGGGCCTTGACTGCGCGTGAACGGGACGGCCGCTGTTCTGGTATTCTGCGAAACTGAGGCGCGAAGATCCACATTTCAGAGCGTAAATGCTCTTGCCACCATCGAGCCCGATGGACTGCTCCCGGCTTGGGGGAAAAAAAAGTTTCTTCTTGGCGTCCATGAGGGATTCCACCAAGGAACACAACGGCTAGTTCTAACAATTCCCCGGTAGTCGTCACGGGGGTGGTCCTTTCGGAGGTAGCCTTGGCAGAGTTTGAGGATGTCGTCCAACCCAGTCCCCCTTGAGCTCTTCTTTGTGCTGTCTCTTGTTTCTGGTCTTGTTCAACATACGGCCAGAACTCTCGGAAACGGGCAAAGGCAGCGATATCTGGACTTGAGATGTTCTGGGATTTAGGGGGCGAGAAAACAGGGTTCCCAGCAGAATTCCAGCATTGATGGCGAAGGCCAGATGCAGCAGATCACGACCAAGGCTTTGCTGCGCGAACGCAAACTCCACCCTTTGGTCCGTATTCGTTTCGCTGTTGTGTCGAAGCACAGCGCTCGAATTCGATCGGAGATAGCCCACTCGGAATAACGGAATGGTGGGTTTGGGCCCTAGCTCCGCTTTGGGCCCTCAGTGATGGGAACTGCGAGGATCTTTTCCCCGCCTTCTCCAGAAACCAGGATCGGCAGTCGGTCCACAACGCCTTGTTTGGAGGTGGTCATTAGTTTCCCTCCAGTGAGTGTGAGCGGTACTCGGAGCAAACTTTCTTGAGCTCGCAGCTTTTCCTGGCGATGACGTGGTTTGCTGGAATTGATCTGTGCTTTGCGCTCAAGGGCAATTCTCGAGTGTTCGCCCAGCTCCTGGGAATGGAACCACGCCGTGTGCAGCTTTACGGTCACTAATGTTGGTCCGGTCCAGAGGCAGCAGAAACTTGGCGGGGATTTTGATTTTCTTCGCGATGGGCACGCGGGATCGTTTTGGTGGAGGAGATGCTATCAAAGTCTTGCTCTCAGGCCAAAGGAAAAGGACGGGGCGGCTCGGACTCGAGTTAACGGTGGGCCTGCCTTTCTGCGAAACGCTGACTTCCTGGGGCAGCTCGACTTCCGTATCGTCCCTCCGGTTTCTGTGTCCGTGTTCCTTTTTTCCCCCAGGCCCAATCCCCTACCCCCCATCTTCCCCCGCCCGCCCGGCTTTCCCCTTGAGTTTTAAGGAAGTCACGGGCTCCTTGTCGTATCTTTGGACATGGCTCGCGAGTGCTAATCAAACAAATTTTTCAGGCAAGCCACGAAAAATTTGGCTGGTTTTCCTAGTTGCCCTGTTGTCCGGGATTTTGTTTTTTTTAATCCCTTGTACTTTTGGCAGATGCGTACTTTCTTGAGGATATACACGGATCAATGGTCGGAATATTCGCCTTAGAGATGATGTTGAACATTGAGTGCCCTCTGGAAAATGAGAACGCCAAACACGCGGGTTTAGCTTGGTGGTTACCGCAAAACCACAGGGCTTCCTCAGGTTCGGGGGGAACACTCGATGGCAGTCTTGAGTTGCTGGGGCCCAGAGCCATAATTGTCAGTGGACCTCGTGGAAGAATCTGTAAAAAAGAAAAAAGTCAATAAACAGAATAAAAATAAAAAGGAGAATAAAAATTTAAAACGGATAAACCCAAAACTGAAACAACTTAAAAACCAATCTAAAACAGAAGAAAAATAAACAGGGAATAAACAAGTCAATACAGGATAAACCTATGCTGAAAAACATCTTTTCCCCCCAAAATGTGCGAAGGGGACATGCCTTCGTTGCATGGGGGGGTTGCAAAAGGGACAAATTTGAAGCGTCTGCGCGACATGAAGATGTCACGCTACCCAAGACTAAGATTTTAGCTGGTAGTGCTTTCTCATCAATTACACATGGAACTGCCGGGTCCGCGGTTAACAATCGAACACTTTCAATTTTGACGCACCCTAATGTTCATCGTTATGTTGTAAAATTAAATGACATTTGCAAAACAACCTGTGTGACTTTTCTGAAGCAGGTAAACACACTAACACCGACCATAGTAGTTACTTTGAGAATAAACCATTCAATACCAAAATTGAAGGCTATTTTCAATGAAATAGTATGAAAATGTAATTCCAAGTTAATGTTATATCAGTAAACCATACATATATAATGCATTCCCTGAGTCATACTGGTCAATTGATATGCTACATGATGCCTGTTACTAGAAAAAGTAATAAAAAAAAAAAAAAAAAAAAAAAATGAAGTTTTACCCCCACCCCCAATTGTCTTGAAAAAAACCCACTTTGAGGTTTCCGAAAAAATGGCCATCAAAACTCTAATTCCGGCTGACTGAATGATAAAAAAATGTTTCCGGTGCCAAGAATTACATTAAAAAACCACAGGATGACATATGCCCCAGGCCCGGGATTATGATAAGGCTAGGGATTTCCAGAAGGGCGACATAACATAAAGTTGCTCATAAGATCCCATAGCTATGGAGCCAAATTTCCGCCATAGCTAGGGTCTTCTAGCAGTCTCCTGCTGACCATAACCTGCGCTAAACGTAGCAATTAAATTACCCTAAAATGTCTCTTAGATCATGAAATAACGCTTGAAATCAGTAAAATATGAGCAGTACATTATGTAAGAACCTTACGAACTGAAAATAAAGCAATTTTAAAGAATTAATTCATATATACGTGTAAATAAGATCCCGTAGAAAAGTTTTACGCGGGGAACGATGTAAACACTTGTCTCTCTCCTCCCTATAAATAATATGTTATATCTCCACAAGTAATGGTAGAAGGGTGACGGAAGGAAACACAACAGCTAAACCACGTAGTACAGAAGGGGAAAGGGGCAAAAGCCAGGGAGGGAGTGATGACCAGACAGAGATACGGACAATACACGTAGCTAGGTAGATATACTGCCGTGTCTGTAGCTACGTATAATGCCGTATCTGCCTGATCATCACTTCCTCCCTGGCTATTGTTTCTTTCTCCTCCTTTACTACATGGTTTAACTTGTGTGTATCCTTCCGTCAGCCCGTCAGGGTGGCAAGGTTGGTAGAGACGTGAGTTCGCAATGTGCAGCGTCCCTGTGCATTCGGTCAGCGGTTCGAGTCCGCCTAGGTCATGCTGACGTGGCGGCGCTTTGTATAGTCAATAACCTTGTAGTTGGTACTTGCAAAGTGTCTAGATAGGATGAAAATCTTATCTTATCCTAACGTCACCCTTCCGCCATTACATTTGGAAATATTATGTTATTTGGTAAATTTCTAGCGTTTGCCCATACTCTCCCCCTTGCCCCAAACAAGATTGGGGACCTGTGAAATGCGGGGTTTGAGGGTGGGGACTAAATAATGCGTCGAAAACACGCATTTTTAGAGTTGTGTAAGAGTCAAAATTGCCTATATCTAGGGTACTTTTCCCTAGATATGGGAAATTTACCTAACCTTCAAGCTCCGAGATTACAAGGCCCCCCTCGTAATCTAATCTAACCTAAGCAAATTAAACCTAACCTCCTAGCGAGGGGCTCTGCCCCCCTTGAGCCCCGATAATCTATCCTAACTTAGCGATAATCACCCGATAATCTAACCTAAACTAATGGGGCCCCTCGACACCCCCGGTAACCAAATTTTGTTTTATCTTACTTCTTAATGGGAGGGGTGGGGGAGGGTGGGGTGGACTCGATACTGCGGTCATTCTGTTTGTGAGGATCGTCAGCAGGTCCACACGTTTCTTGACTGAAGAAATTCAGTCAATTTTCCCTAGATCTAGGGAATTTTTACGCCACTACCTAACTCAATAACTATGTGGTTGCAACGCACATTTTGTACCCCAGCCAAATATCCCGCACTCCCCCCAAGGCCCCCAAACTTGTTTTTGGGGGAGAGGGGGGAGTATGGGCAAACACTACAATAATACCTGTTATTTATAGGGAGGAGAAAGACAAGTGTTTACGTGCATCTCACTCTTCTTCCTCTTGTGACCTGCATCGCCTCTGCTTTTCTTCCCTTGCAGCGGACACTTTTCAATGAGGATTTGGCTTTAGTTAGAAGGTTAAAACGTGGAGTTAGGTTAGGTTAGTGAATCTAAAGGTGGGGTTAGGTTAGTTAATTTCATATGTCCTATACGCTTCTTACTAAAAACATTTGATATCTCCAACAGTAATGATTTGTGACAGAAACTCATTGAGAGTTTCTTAGAATCCATTAAGGTAACCAGAAAGCACACTCCCAATTGTGTAGGGAATTCTGGTCCTAGTGTAAAAAATTAACCTTGTTTCCAAGTATTACATTTTTGTTTTTCCAGAAGTAGTATCTCCACTACATGCTGAAGCTGAAATGATAGCCCTCCAGAAGGTAGATATGACTGCGTAGGTAAAACAAAACTTTACCTTCATTTCTACCAAAAACAATAGCTAAATTTATTATAAACATATCAATACTAAATAGAAAATAATAATGCCTTCGAAAAATGTTGTCAAATAAACAATGAAAACCCTTTATTCATCTTTTCATCTATTAGTAGAAGTGGAACGGTGTTTTGGTTGTCTCGCACAGGGAATTTTGGGGACACGGAGTATTACCATGGGCGGCCTTGACAAGTATTTTTCCCTTTCCCCTCCAGCTGTCCATGGTTT
>JACEEZ010021412.1:0-11873 GCA_016584305.1 Chionoecetes opilio | reverse complement strand
GACGGGTTGACGCTGCCGCGCCCTCTACTCAATGGCGAGGCTAAATAGTCAAGATATTCAGCATACTATTGATGTATATAAAACAAAAGCATGAATGAATGAATGCATGTATGAATGAAGCATTTATGTAACAAAATAAGCTGTATTATGTTGAGTAGTAAGTGGTTTCATTGTGCGTCTGGCAGCACGGTCACGGCCTGTTGCTGCACTCTGACGTAACTCTTCACTTAGCTGGTAGCCTCCACCAAGACCAAACATAGATTTTCTGGTATGGAATGAGCATCCTATTCATTTAAGCACTTTAAAATATGATCAGTAATTATTTTATATTTTAATTAAACCTGCCGCACAGGAGGGTAGGCCTATGAATTTGATATCCGCAGTGAAGGGATTAATTATGTATGCTAATCAACTTCAATTTGATAACATGAATGATGTCCATTTTTATCACACTCATGACATGAATTCTACTTTCTCTCAGCTTATCTTCCTCATCCCCGATGGGAATGGTTTCACGTTCCCAATGGACTCCCCTCCAGACCAAGGAGAGACAGGAACATATTGAAAATGCATCCTCCTCCATACAGATGTTGCCATCTTCAGACAATTCAATGTGAGTTTTTTTTCAGCCTTTATGATTTATAGGCTTTTTCAGAGGGTTCTGATGGATTGATCTTCCATGGTGACACAGGCAGTCTTTCTGTAGTGATGCTTGTGGTGAGTAGAAACTCATTCCCGGATGATGCTCTCACTGTCAGAGGTGAGGTTAATGGGCAGCATGTAGGATGTTTTCAGCCACTCAACAATTGCAGAAAGAGTTGTTTTCACTAGAACAAGAACTTGGGATCTCGAGCACACCACTTCTAGGCGCTAAATAGTCTTCTTGAATATACATGAATTTTATCTTTTAGGAAAAATATTTGCACTGTGTGAAAATCACAAAAAAACAAGTTTTTTACTGAACTGACTATTTACTGTACTAGCAATACTTGTTCATTGATACAGTATGATCGCAATTATTATTATTATTATTTTATTTTTTTACATCACAAAGGACTGACCAAGGGCACAACAAAAATGGGTAACACAAAGGCCGCTTAGTTGCCAGTCCCTATACAGAAGACAGTAGGAGAATAAAATAAAAAAAGGGGGTGGGCCAATTTAGTTCGGGAGGTGTCTTGTTACTCTTCTCTTGAAAAAATTTAAGTCGTAGGAAGGTGGAAAAATAGAAACAGGAAGAGAGTTCCAGAGTTTACCAGTGAAAGGGATGAAAGAGTAAAGATACTGATTAACTCTTGCATTAAGAAGATGGACAGAATAGGGATGAGAATGAGTAGAAAGTCTTGTGCAGCGAGGCCGCGGGAGGGGGAGAGGCATGCAGTTAGCAAGTTCAGAAGAGGAGTGAGCATGAAAATAATGGTAGAAGAGAGCAAGAGAAGCAACATTGCGTCGGTGATTTAAAGATTGAAGACAGTCAGTCAGAGGAGAGGAGTTGATGAGACGTAAAGCTTTTGACTCAACCCTGTTTAGGAGAGCTGTATGAGTGGATCCTCCTCAAACATGTGAGACACTCCATACATGGGCGGATAAGGCCCCTGTAGAGAGCAAGCAATTGGGAGGGAGAAAAAAAGGACGCAGACGCCACAGAACACCTAACTTCTTAGAAACTGTTTTAGCAAGAGATGAGATGTGAGATTTCCAGTTCAGATTTTTAGGAAAGGATAGTCCTAGAATGTTCATTGTAGAAGAGGGAGACAGTTGAGTGTCATTGAAGAAGAGGGGATAGTTATCTGGTAGGTTTTGTCGAGTAGATAGGTGAAGAAATTGGGTTTTTGAGGCATTGAACAAAACAAGGTTTGCTTTGCCCCAATCAGAAATAATAGAAAGATCAGAAGTTAGGCGCTCGGTGGCATCTCTCCGTGAATCACTTAGTTCCTGTTGAGTTGGACGTCTAATAAACGACGTTGTAAAATGCAGGGTAGAATCATCAGCGTAGGAGTGGATAGGGCTTTGAGTTAGACTTAGAAGATCATTAATGAATAATTGAAAGAGAGTGGGTGATAGGACAGAACCCTGGGGAACACCATATTGATAGATTTAGGAGAAGAACAATGTCCGTCTACAGTAGCTGCAATAGAACGGTTTTGAAAGGAAACTTAAGATGACACGTACAGGGAAAAGGATAGAAACTGAATGTGGGTATTTTGGACATTAGAGAAGTGTGCCAGACTCTATCAAAAGCTTTTGATATGTCAAGGGCAACAGCATGTCAAGGGCAACAGCAAAAGTTTCACTGAAACCCCTAAAGGAGGATGACCAAGATTCAGTTAGGAAAGCTAGAAGATCGCCAGTAGATCGCACTTTACGGAAACCGTACTGACGATCAGATAGAAGATTGTGAGCAGATAGATGCTTAAGAATCTTCTTATTAAGTATAGATGCAAAAGCTTTAGAAAGGCAGGAAATCAAAGCTATAGGACGGTAGTTTGAAGGATTAGAACGGTCACCCTTCTAAGGAACAGGTTGGATGTGAGCAAACTTCCAGCAAGAAGGAAAGGTGGAAGTAGATAGACAAAGACGGAAAAGTTTGACCAGGCAAGGTGCAAGCACAGAAGCATAGTTTTTGAGAACAATAGGAGGGACTCCGTCAGGACCGTAAGCCTTCCGAGGATCTAGACCAGAAAGGGCAAAGAAAACATCATTCTGAAGGATCTTAATGACAGGCATAATATAGTCAGAGGGTGGAGGAGAAGGAGGAACAAGCCCTTCATCAACCAGAGTGGAATTTTTAGCAAAGGTTTGAGCGAAGAGTTCAGCTTTAGAAGTAGATGAGACAGCTGTGGAGCCATCTGGGTGAAGCATTAGAGGGAAAGATGAAGAAGAAAAATTGTTAGAGATGTTATTAGCTAGATGTCAGGGCCCATACTTATAAAGATTTAGGATTCGTCTTAGACTCGCTCGAGTCTTAAATATGGCGGCCGGCGTCCTAAATAATTTCGAGCGTGTCCTAAATCGCTAAGACTCGTCCTAATTTCGAGGTTTGGCTAGGACAGGGTGTGAGGTGTCCTAGCGAGCAGGGCGGCGGCTAAGACTCGTCCTAAGGACGTAAACATGGAGTGCTCCACCCACTCCTGAGAACTTTTCGTGATAGGATAGATGTACTGGACGAACTTGTTGATACATAACTAATCAAGCGATACCGCTTGGACCGAGAAGGGATTATATATGTGACAGACTAGTGGGAGATGTAATATAAAGCAACACTGAAAAAAATACGGCGATCAGTGCATGACAAGTCACGAGTGTGTTATTATTCACTCTTTGAGGTAGTCATGTTCCTCCTGCCTTGATATCATGTATCGTGATACAGATTGAAGTGCATCCCCACCAAACTGTTGATGAAGAATGGTATCATGTTGAGAATAAAAGCGATTTAGAGTAGGCTCACTATAAATAAATTTTAAAAAAATTGAATAAGTCGTGATTTATTAAGCCATGGAACAATATCCATATAACTCTATTTCTCTTCCCACTGCCGTAGTCTTGATAATTTTCTTATTTGTTCTTGATATCATCTGTTAATATACCAAACCCCACCTCTAACCTAACTTAACAGTTTTTGGTTGAAAGAACTAGATTCTAGGTACAGGAGAACCTCATTTAACCGGCATTCAAAACAACGGCACTAATCGACCCAGGCATTTTTTTTTTTTTTTTTTTTTTTTCGGGCCTCCAGCAGGGAGGACCACGGGCTAGCTTGAGCCCGTCAGAGAGATCCTGTGAAAAAAGAGAGGAGAGTGTTCGTGCTGCTGGCATGGGACACGAGGACTAGCTTGTCCATCCTGACGAGGACTGCAGGGTAGAAAGGGGCACTCAGCAGGATAACCCAGGCAGTAATTAGGTATAATTATTTCAAAAACTGAGAAAATCGGCAGAAATTTAGTTCAAATTTGGCGGGGTACGCAGGGTTGGCAACCCTTTCATCCCTTTCACTGGTAAACTCTGGAACTCTCTTCCTGTTTCTATTTTTCCACTTTCCCATGACTTACATCTTTTCAAAAGAAGAGTAACAAGACACCTCCCGAGCTAAATTGGCTCACCCCTCTTTTTTATTTTATTCTCTTACTGTCTTCTTTATAGGGACTGGCAACTAAGCGGGCTTTGTGTTACCCATTTTTGTTGTGCCCTTGGCCAGTTCCTTGTGATGGGGGAAAAAAAAAAAAAAAAAAAAAAGGATTTTGGGTGATTCCATATGAGTAACTCTCAAAACAACGGCAAAATGAGTTATCCGGCATGCGCTCCCCCCCCCCGAGGGTGCCGGATAAACCAGGTTTTCCTGTAGTATATGTATCAGCATTATTATTCAATTGCGCCATGGGAAATTGGGTTTAAAAGACTCAGAATGAAGAAATCTACACTATGAAACAGGTTAGAATTGTCAGGCTCGAGGATGACCTAAACCAAACGGTAAATATTCCGCAGGAGTTGGCGGTGCCAACCACCCGGACAATCGCGCACCATCAAATTAGTTTTTTTAACCTAAATAACTCAACATAACCTAATCCAAATCTACCCTAAGCTTAACATAACCTAAACCAAACCTTAACATAACCTAAATCTAACCTAACCTAAACTAAACGTAACCTAACTCCGCAATTTGGTAATAATGGACGATGACTTCGCGATCGTTTTCAGAGACACCGACTATTTTTTCCTGCTCTTCAATAGGTGCATTTTCTAATGGAGATAGTTTTATTTTGCGCAAACCCAAAGTTAAAAAAAAAAAAAAATCATCACCGAATTTTTTATGGTACCGTTTCCATTAAAACACTGTATCTCCATCAGAAAAAGCACTTAAAACTTGGCCAGGAGAAATTAGTCAGGGTCGTATAGGTTTTAATGAAACTAAAACTAACTTGGAAAATCTTAAAAACAAGGTCTCCACGCTAAGCTGACACAAATGTTGGCTCTACGTATTATACTTACTGTCTTTAAGACATCTGTTTATATTTTAATGAGTGCCGATCCTTACTTTGTCTACATGGCCGATATTAAATTTCAGCGATCCATAATGTTATATTATTTAGTTTTGGTTGCGGGTCCCGGAAGATGCCAGTAGAAGATGCTCGTAGCCGAAACGCCGTGTGACGAACGCGCATATTTGTGCCACCACTACATGCATCTTTTGGTAGCAAAATACCAAAAGATGCCGGAAAAAGTGTCCGTGTGACACGGCCTTTAGGTTAGGTTTGGGCAGGTTAGGTTAGGGCAGGTCAGGTCAGGTTAGGCTAGGTTAGGTTAGTGCACAGCACAAGGGGCTCGAAGAGGGGTGCTAGGTTAGGTCTGTAGAGTTTGTCATCTTTAGAATAAAGGCTCAATCTCCTATCTTCTTATGGCCAACAAGCTTGGGGACATGGTGGAAACCTGGGTTTTTGGGTGGGGGAGCACACACATAAGGGAAATATGGCCCCCTACAAAAAAAAGTCCTTAAACTAGGGAAATTTCCCTAGTTCATGGACTTTATCGGGGAAATATTTCCCTTATATGTGTGCTCCCCCACAAAAGGAGCACACTCATAAGGGAAATATGGCTCCCCACAAAAAATCCCTAAACTAAGGACATTTCCCTAGTACATAGACTTAATCGGGGAAATATTTCCCCGATAAAGTTCATGAACTAGGGAATATCCCTAGTTTAGGGATTTTTTGTGGGGGGCCATATTTCCCTTATGTGTGTGCTCCCCCACCCCAAAACCCTGGTTTCCCACCATGTCCCCAAGCTTGTTGGCTATAAGAAGAAGATAGAGGGTGGAGCCTTTGTTCTTAAGATTTACCCCTAACCTTACCCACAAAGTATATCTAACCTAACATTATAGGTTTCATTAAAACCTATAAGACTCTGACAAATCATTCCCGGCCAAGTTTTAGTGCTTTTTCTGATGGAGATAGTGTTTTTAATGGAAATGGTACCATGAAATTCGGTGATGATTTTTTTTTTTTTTTTTTAAACTGGGTTTGCACAAAATAAAACTATCTCTGGTAATAATGGACGAGAGTTTCGCGGTCGTTTACAGAGACACAGACTATTTTTTCTTGGCCTACAATAGGTGCTTGCTCTAATGGAGATAGTTTTATTTTGCGCAAAAAAACAAAAACAAAATAATGAAAAAAAATTACACTTAACCTAACCTTATAGGTTTTAATGAAACCTAACCTAACTGTAAGGGTTTTAATGAAACCTAACCTAACCATATAGGTTTTAATGAAACCTAACCTAACCTTAACCACAAAGTATACATTTTTTTAATATTTTTTTTATAGGTTTGCGCAAAATAAAACTTCATTAGAACAAGCACCTATTGTAGGCCAGGAAAAAATTGTTGGTGTCTCTGAAAACGACCGCGAAACTCTCGTCCATTATAACCCTATCTCCATTAGAAAAAGCACCTATTGTAGGCCAGGAAAAAATAGTCGGTGTCTTTGAAAACGACCGCGAAGTCCTCGTCCATTATAACCGGTAGTCCTTGACGTATCTCTCGCTATGGAAAGCGGCGATCATGTGGTTGGCGATGGCCTGTCAGGCATCTGCCTTGCTCTTCACCGATCATCTCGGCATGGAAAATTCCACTCGCAGGACATAGGACATTTTTCCTTGCTTGAAAGAGCTGGCCAAGGATGAAAGTCTCGTCCAGTCGTCCTGAAAACAATTATCTTTCCTCGTTGATAGAGCGAAGACCATGTCAATGTTTGTGTCTTTTGAATGGAACGTTGCATATCTGGTACAATTATCCTTATAGATGAATTCATTCATTGTAGTCTTCAGTAATTATCATAGAAATATTAATCTTCTGTTTTTTGATATTTTTATACCTTTCTGATGACTCTTAGTAGTGATATTTCATGAAATCCAAATTGGACTCTTGCTAAATGTAGCGCTCAGCGCTTCGTCCTAAGCCGCCGTCTTAGGACGCGTCTTAGACTTTCCTCGAACCTTAGGACGCAGGGTTAGGACGAATCCTAGGACGAATCCTAAATCTCTATAAGTATGGGCCCAGAAGTCATGAGAGGAATTAGATTCAGAAAGATTTTGACATTTTCTATAAATGAGGGAGTTTTTGGTAAGTTGAAGTAAAGATTTGGCCAGATTACGGGCAAAAATATAAAGGGCATGAGTTTCAGGAGATGGATAGTTATGGTACCGTCAGTGAGCCACCTCTCTATTAATATCATGGACAGCATGAGAACAAGCAGAGTTAAACCAAGGTTGACGGGCTTTAGGATTAGAGAAAGTGTGTGGAATGTTAGTCTCCATGCCAGAGACTATGACCTCAGTTATGCGCTCTGCACAAAGAGATGGGTCTTTGACATGGAATCAGTAATCATTCTTTGGAAAATCAGAGTAGTACTGCCTCAGGTCTTCTCACTTAGTTGAGTTGAAGTGCCAGAAGCACGTCTGCTTGGGCGGGTCCCAAGGTGGCACCGGAGCGATAGGACAGGTTACAAAAATTAGATTGTGAACGGAGGAACCCAACGGAGAGAATAGTTTCACAGAGTAAGCAGAATGGTTAGTACAGGTTAAAGTTCCCAAACTCGGCATCCCAAGACTCGGCAACACCCGAAACTCGGCTATGGTTCCGGATTTTCCAAAACACTGCAGAACACCCAAAATCCGGCGCGTAGTTGCCGGCCCGGCCCCCTGGGTGTCACCACACTAGGCCGCTTGGTTTCTCCCCGCCGAATTGTTTTGTTGTTATTGTTCAGTGGTGTTGTGACTGTAGAGTTTGTGTACACTGTTATTTTGTGTACTTCTAAAAGGTCTTTTATTGGTATTATGGCCCCAAAACCCTTTTTTTTTCCCTTAATATATCTACGTTCTAAAAGTGGGAAAATTCCGTTACTCGCTCGGCGCTGGTCCCGAGGTTGCCGATTTTGGGAACTTCAACCTGCAGTTGGGATAGATCAAGAATGTTGGGGCGTGTCTCCAAGGCAGTCAGGAATACGTTTGCAGCCTATTACCTTCATACAGGGGAACCCTCTCTAATTCCATCGCATATAATTTGAACTTCGGATAATTTGACCTGTCTGATTCTGGTTTTATTTTTTAGTATTTTTACTCGGGAAAGGTTTATACAGACGATCTGATTGTGAACAGATGCTAAAGGAAGCGATGATGAGAACTCAAAGATATTGTGATAACTATGGAAAGGGTAGAAGAGGGTATAGATTGAATGAAGAATTTGAAGTCACCAGGACCAGATGAAGTTTATCCCAGAGTATTAAAAGAATGCAAAGAGGTTGTTATTGAGTCCTTAGTGCACATTTTTGGGAAATTGGTTGATATAGGAAGTCCCGGGAAATTTTGGAGGAAGGGAAATGTAGTTCCCATTTTTAAGAAGGGTGACAGAGGACTAAAGTCAAATTATCGACCCGTTAGTCTAATTCTTTGGGTAGGAAAATATTGGAATTTATTATTGCAAAAAACCTTTAAAGAGAGCATTTAGATAACATAGTTTGATCAATGATTCACAACATGGATTCACCAAGGGGTAGGTCATGTCTCACCAATTTATTGAGTTTTATAGGAAATTTATGAGACAGCAGATAATTATAAGGATTATGATATAATATATCTGGACTTTAGTAAGGCATGCGATAAGGTACCACACGAGCCACTCTTAAATAAGATTTAAGGCTCAGGGGAATAGATGGGAAGGTTCTTCGTTGGTTTGGAGCTTGGCTAAGTGATAGGCAAACAAAGGGTTACAATTAATGGTTCTAAATCTGAATGGGACTGGTGACAAGTGGGGTTCCACAAGGGTCTGTTTTGGGTCCATTACTATTTTTGATTTACTCAACGACTTGGATAGTGGGATTAGCAGTGATATCAGCAAGTTTGCTGACGATACTAAGGTAGGTAGGATTATTGGATCACAGTCTGATGTAAACATATTGCAGGGAGATTTTAAGAAACTTAAATGATTGGGCAGTCAGATGGCAGATGGAATTTAATATTGATAAGTGCAGCGTTATGAATGTTGGTAGAAAAAACCCTGGTAATAGATACACCATATGCGATGTATCGCTGAAAAGATCAGAAGGTGAAAAAGATCTGGGAGTGATGTTGAGCTCAGACCTCCGACCTAGGAAACATGTATTGAGGCTAGAAATAGAGCTAATAGAGGGGTTAGGATTCATTCCCATAAGTGTTTAAAAGTAGAAGTGCTGAGGTTATTTCTAAAGCTTTATTTGGCTCTAGTCAGGCCTCACCTAGACTATGCAGTTCAGTTTTGGTCTCCAATTACAGGGTGGTTTTTAGCCTTGTTAACTCAGTGCAAAAGAAGATGACCAAAATTATTCATGGATGCATAAATTTAGTTATATGAGAAGAGATTGATGCTATTAAATTTACACTCACTCGAGAGACGCAGAGTAAGGGGCGATCTGATAGAAGTTTTTAAGTGGATAAAGGGATTTAATAAAGGAGAGTTGGGAAAAGTGTTCACGGCTAGTAACCAGGGTAGAACAAGTAATGGATTCAAGCTGGAAAAGCATAGATTTAAAAAAAAGTAAGGAAAAACTGGTTTACAATAGGGTGGGGAAATGGGTTGGAATGGCTCAGTAGACAGGAGTTAGTGGCGGTTATAGGACTTTAAAGGTGGCTAAATAAATTCATGGATGGGGATGAAAGGTGGATGTAGGTAGTGTTACGTAACAGGAACTACCTCGTGTAGGTCTCACGGCCTCTTGTAGCTTCCTTATTTTCTTATGTTCTTCTTATGTTCTTAACTCGATTTGGATGTAAGTCGGACTTTCGATGATAGGAGTTTCATGTATTTTCACCTAATTTGTTCGATGTGCAAGCAATTTTAGCTCAATGATACGAGACTGATGATACATGCATATATATTTTGAATTAATTTCGTACTGAATTAACTTTTAGATCATTGTATCAAGAAAAATCTTTTAATAAATGCTTATATTAACACATAAGAACATAAGGAAGCTACAAGAAACCGATAACCTTCATGGGGTTGTTCCTGTAAAAAACATACAGTAAAACCTACATAAGTCGGAACACTATGGGGCTCTAGTCCTTTCTGATACAGGTTAAAGTTCCCAAACTCGGCAACCTCGGAACCAGCGCCGAGCCAAGTAATGGAATTTTCCGACTTTTAGAACGTAGATATATTAAGGGGAAAAAGGGCCATCCAACTTCTTCAAAAGGTCAATTTTCTCAGAAATAGTTTACACATTGTTCTTCCTTTTCTTTTCACTTGCACCAGTAGGTGTTCCTGGACGTTTGGGAGCCATAATACCAATAACAGACCTGTAGAAGTACACAAAATAACAGTGTACACAACTCTACAGTCACAACAAACCACTGAACAAAAACAACAAACAAATCGGCGGGAGAAACCCAGCGGGCCTAGTGTGGTGGCACCCAGCGGCCGACCCGGCAACTACGCCCAGGGTTTTGGGTGTTCTGCCGTGTTTTGGAAAATCCGGAACCATAGCCGAGTTTTGGGTGTTGCCGAGTCTTGGGATGCCGAGTTTGGGAACTTCAACCTGTATACAGAATACAGTAAACCCTCTCTTATTTGAACTAATTGGGGGGAGACCCGGGTCGAATTGACTTGAAAGCCTGAATTATCCAATGGTTTCCTCTAGTCCCTCCACAAAAAAAAATAAAAAAAAAATAAACAATATTTTTTTTTAATAATATATACTCCACGCAATAATAACTCACTAAGACATGCCAAAACAGCACAGATTACCGTATTTTCTGGCGCATAAGACGCACCTCCGCATAAGACGCACCCGTATTTTACATAAACATTTTGAGGACAAGGATTTGGTTTGGACAAGGAAGTTATTAAAAAAAAGGTTTTGTAAGGGAAAATAAATGATTTTGAGCATGTACCCAAATACACTGACCAACCTGGTGAACAAGCCTACAACTTTTCTATCCTCCAAGACCTAGAGCAGCTGGTGCAGCACCCTACCCGTATTCCTGACCGCCTTGGAGACAAGCCCAACATTCTTGATCTTTTCCTAACTACTAACCCTTCTGCTTACTCTGTGAAACTATTCTCTCTGTTTGGGGTTTCCCCCGATCACAATCTTATTTCTGTAACCTGTCCTATCGCTCCGGTGCCGCCTCGGGACCCACCTAAGCGGAGGTGCTTCTGGCACTTCAACTCAGCTAAGTGGGAAGACCTAAGGCAGTACTACTCTGATTTTCCATGGAATGATTACTGCTTCCATGTCAGAGACCCATCTCTTTCTGCACAGCGCATAGCTGAGGTCATAGTCTCTGGCATGGAGACTATGAGACATGGAGACTAACATTCCACACACTTTCTCTAATCCTAAAGCCCGTCAACCTTGGTTTAACTCTGCTTGTTCTCATGCTGTCTGAGATAGAGAGGTGGCTCACAAACGGTACCGTAAGCATCCATCTCCTGAAACTCATGCCCTTTATATTTCTGCCTATAATCATGCCAAATCTTTACTTCAACTTACCAAAAACTCTTTCATTCATAGAAAATGTCAAAATCTTTGATTCAAATCAAATCAAAAGATTCAAATCGTAAAGGGCGATCTACTGGCGATCTTCTAGCTTTCCTAACTGAATCTTGGTCATCCTTCTTTAGGGGTTTCGGTGAAACTTTTGCTGTTGCCCTTGACATATCAAAAGCTTTTGATAGAGTCTGGCACAAATCGTTAATATCCAACTACCCTCATTGGTTTCTACTTCTCTCTGTACTTCTCTTAATTTCCTTCAAAACCCTTCATTGCGCTACTGTGACGAACATGGGGGTTCCCCGGGGGCCCTTACCCCCAAATTTGATTTGCTTGCCTAATCCCTTATTC
>JACEEZ010021411.1:47500-50507 GCA_016584305.1 Chionoecetes opilio | reverse complement strand
ATTTAAAAACCCCCCCCTCACCCCCCGCGAGTGTAGGAGATTTTTTAAGGCTAATTTCATTTGTATATTTGCCCTTTTCGTTCTTGAGTCAGAAAAACATTATATACTCAATTTATGAGTATTTTTATTAATTGCTTGCTCTAAAACTGCCTGGAGGCAGTTTTTTGGGTTTTTTGACAGTTCAAGTTTTTAAAAATACGTCAAATCGCCCGCAGAATGCAAAAGGGCCCCCAAAACAGCTGTTGGAAGTCACGGGTCGTGAAGACCAAGTTAGCCTCTCTGAATGTGCCTGGACAGCTTCTTTGTCGTCATGCCGATTAGGATAAGGAGGACTTCACATTTCTTTTGCAGTGACCTTATACGACTGGGACTTTTGTTTTTTCCCTTTCGTCTGGCGGGGTTACGGAGAAGGGGGGGTTGCTGGTTTCTTGTTTTGTAGTAAATTTGTAGTTTTTTTCTCCTCTCTTGGTCTGCGGGTTTTTCACGTTCCCCGGTGGACGTTTTGTGTATTATTCTTTTTTTTTCCGGGTGAGCGGTGGAGAAGAAAGCCCGGTAGAAATTTTATTTCATACTTTTTTTTGTGGCTTTTAGGGTTTCCAGTTCTCCAAGATTTTTTTTAGTCCCGGTTTGATGTCTCTCTCGCTGAAGCCGTTTTTGATGAGGATGAGTGGATCGTCGATTTTTTTGGTGCATAATTGCCATGTACTGCAGTGTTGAGACCTTTTTATGTAAGCACCGATTGGGGTCTTTATATCCTTGGGCATTCGCTTTTCCGTTGAGGCAGTGTCGGTTTCTTTGGTTTATGTAGACGTTGTGATGAATGATTCTTCTTCCTGCGTAACAAGGAGGGCTAAGAACGGCATTGATTTCTGAGCTGTTTCTATGGTGAGGGGGGCCTGAAGTATCTTGTAGACAGAGTTCAGCGTTCTGCTTCGTAGTACTGTTGTTTTGATAAAGAGCACGATGTAGGGGCGTTAGTGGGGCTTACTTATTTTCTTGAATACTTTTCTTCTAGCAGCCCATGAAAAGTTTTGCCAACAATCCCCCTAAGGGAACCCCATAGCGACCCCGTCTATTTGTTGATATTTTCCCTGGGGGAGAGGTAAAAGGTGTTTTTTAGGGCAGCATTCGAGAGCCCACGTAGTAAGGTTCCGGGAGTCAAGCGGGGAGGGAGGTTTTATCACCCGGTGTGATGTAGTGATGGTACGGTAAACAGGTACTTTTGGGAAAAGGGGGCTCGACTCAGCGAACGTTGAACCTCTGGCTTTTGTGGGTTTGAGTATGTCTAAAAAATCTGATGTTTTAAAAGGCTGAGGCTTTGGGTGCGGTGGGGGTCAAAATACCCCAAAGTCTTTGCGAGGGTGGTAGTCGGCGTCGGTTTTTGGGAATTTGGGGACAAAAGTTTATTCCCCGGTTGGTTTGTTTTGATTTTCCCGTAGCAAAAACCCATGCCCGTATTCCCCAGAGAGCTTTAAAAATTTGATGGTGGGTTGGCAGAATTGTTTTTGTTTATAAATTTTTTGATTTTAATTTGGTGCTTCGGGGGGTTTTTTTGTTTTGGCAAAATTGAGTGCGCTGGGGATGTTTGGACCCTTTTTGAGTATTTAGAGGTGTTTTTGATGACTACGCAGCAGCTTTGTCCCCTTCCTGATGGGATGTCTGGGTTTATTTAGCTTTTCGCGGGGGTCAAGTGTTTACGTTTTGACGATGCTGCTTCTGTAGTTTCCTTTGTTTTGGAAAATTTGCGTGATTTCTTGCTTGAAGCAGGACGATGGGGGACGTTCCCTTTTTCTCCAGTTTCCAACATCACGATGGTATTGCATTTGATTGTTTTAGGGGTTTTTGGGGTTTTTACATCATGTGGCAGTTAGACCATTTAAGAGTTCTTCTTGGTCGGGGTAAGTCCGTAGTAAGGTGATGTAGCCTTTGGGGGGACGATGGTACTAAATCTTTAATACTAATATCTTTAAGAAGATAATAAACGGTAAATAGCTATCATTTTAACAATCTGTCTCAGAGAAAACTCCTGCCCGTATATACTCCAAAATATATATATATATATAATATATAATATATATAACATATATTTTTATATTCTATTTTTTAATATATATATAATTTTATTATATATATATATTTTAAAAAATATAATAAATAATATATATAATTAGTAATATATATATATATATTTTATAATATATATATATATATATTAAATTTTAAATTATAATATATAAAAAAATTAGATATTTATTATTATATATATATGATATATATTATAATTAAAAATTTAAATTATATATAAATTATAATATATATTAATTATATATATATATAAAATATATATATATATATAGTATATATATATATATATATTATATATATTTTTAAAATATATATATATATATATATATCTAGCTACACTTTTAACGAGATCGTCTCAGAGAAAATCTCCTGCCCGTAAAATATTCCATATATATAATATACGTATATTATATAATATATATATATATATATATATATATATATATATATATATATATATAATTATATATATATAATATATATAATATAAAAATATATATTATATATATATATATATTTAAATATAATATATATATATATATATAATATTTTATATGTAATTATATATATAAAATATATATATATATATTATATATATATATTATATACTATATATTTATATAATTATATATATATATATATATAGTATATAATATATATATATATATATATACGTAATATATATATTTTAAATATTATAATATATTATATATAATATATATAATATATATATATATATATATATATCTATATATATATATATATATATTATATATATATATGTATATACACAATATATAATAACATATATATATATATATATCTATATATATATATATATATATATATATATGTATATACACATATATATATACATAAAATATAATATATTTTTTTTCAATCTGCAGATGATCTCTGGGGA
>JACEEZ010021411.1:42500-45000 GCA_016584305.1 Chionoecetes opilio | reverse complement strand
CTTTTCATCCCACCTCTACTCGGGCTCAAACATTTTTAAATCCATGACAATCTGGGGTTCTTTTTTATAGTATCCGACGCGTCTTTTCTTCGGTCTCAGTTTGAGCATCGTACTCCAGATCTTTCCAGCACAGATTCATTCTGACACCGAAGTACAACGTCACAAACATTTGCCGACAGGTGTCAGACAGATGTTTACTTGGGAGCCTCTGCGGCGTCCTGTTCTACGTCATAAATAAATCGTACCCTTTGGGGAAGATTTTTTTTTTCGCGTTTTTTACAAAAGTCGTTTTTACGGAAAAAAGGGCCGGGAAATAAATTATTTTTGTGGTTTGGGTTTTTGAATGTACTTTAAACTAATTGCAAAAAAAATGGGTCTGGATGATTATTTTAAAGCTAAATTTGTTAAACACTAGCTTTTGCTGCCCCAGTGCAAAGGGTTTGTATACTAACCTTTCCTAACAGAAAATGCCTCCCACATTGACGGGATGAAACAGAAGCAGCAACGCAGTCTCTTGTTCTGACTATCGCTTTTTCTCTCAATTAGCAATCAATTACCTTTTTCCTTTAAACCCTAAAGCGCGGCTATGCCCTTTGGGTACTGTAAGAAAACGCGAGTACCCAAAATTGGGGCGGCCCCAAATTTAAAAAAGGTGAGCAAATTTTTCGGCCGGTGAAATTTGGCCTCTACTTTACCTGAGAATGACCCGGGGTCCACATGGGCTCAGTGACCCAGTGCCCAGCATGGAAGGTAAAGGCGACAGGTCTCTCCCTATCGCGGGCAGAGAGTTTAAGAGGAAGCCCCTTTGCACCTTTTTTTCTGTAAACAGCTTCCAGGATCCTAAACCCAACGCTCTTTATCTTGCAATAAAACATAAAATAACCACAAGACCTTAGCAAAAAAATTATTTTTTAGCGGTTCAAAAATATATGGCGAATACATTATACACTTTCAAGTTTTTTTTACGACTAAAAAATTCAGGCAAAAGCCCCGCGTAACAAGATTTTTGTCACCAGGTATCCGCATTTTAGGGGTTTATCCATTGCTTTGCAAAATAAAAATTAAGGAAAATATACTAAAAATATAGCGTGATAAAAAAAAAACCACAGCAAAAATTCATGGAAAACATAAACAAAATAATAACCCGGGTAAAACAAACGTTGAAATACAAAGGGAATTTTCGGAAATTTCTTCGTTGGTCTATAAGTTTGGTATATATTTTCTTTTTTGCATACTATATGAAAAAGAAAATTCAATTGAAAAATACCTGCAATGACCAGGAAGTACAGGTTTTACATTGCAACAAATCAAATCAACTTCCGCCGGTAAAGAAAGGGGCGATATATTTTAATTACTATTACTATTATTTATTTACTATTGTTCACATAATTAAAAAATTTTGCTTTTTTGGCTGATTTTCAAATTTTTGTAATAGCAATTTTTTTAACATCGAGGTATACTGTAGTTGAATTAATATTTGTATATACGTATTTTTGGGCAACATTTATTACCTCCGCCAAAGAAGTTGGAGGGGTTTGTTTTCACCCGATCTGTCTTTGTCTTTTTTGTTAGGTACATTTTTCCGAAAGTTACCAAAGATTTGGCCCAAAAACTCGGTATCCCAACCCTATTTGTAAAAAAAAAAAACAAATTTTAAATTTTGGATGAAATCTTTTGAAAACTGGGGGCCATGGAAAACCAAATTGATGAAATATCCGGCCGGAGGTATGCGCTCTCTGAGTAAAATATTATATATAAAAATATTTTATAAAAAATATTTATTTTATATAATATTATATATATATATTTTAATAATATAATATATATAATATTTTAATTTATATATATATATATAATATATATATTATATATATATATATATATATATATATATATATATATATGTATATATAAAATTATTTTTATATATTATATTATATTATTTATATAATATATTTTTTTTTTAATTTTTTTTTTCGTATAAAATATTCGGGCGGAGGTAGCCTTACTAGTCCCCCCCCCCCCCCCCCTATTCCTTTGAATACATTTATATAATGCGGCTTTCTTTAAAAGATAGGAACTGTATTTTTGACCAGTAATTGTACTTTTGTATTGCGTGAAATTTAAAAATAACATGTAAAATTTTTTATTATAAGATGATTTACAACGGAATTGATGACTTTTTTGCAATCTACTAAAAACCAAAAATTTCAAAAATACCTGAAATTTTTTTCATTCTTAATTTCTTAATATTCGTGTTTTTTTTTCTCTCCCGGACAAAAGGGAAACCTCGGTATTTAAACACTCTTATAAAGGCGTTTTGCTCGGATTTACATGGGACCCCTACTAACCAAGTGAAAAAAATCAATGCTTTAACTAACACAGGAGCCTCACCCCCGTGCAACCATCATCGCTTGGAATCCTCTATATGTCTTCCCCGACAAGATTAAAAAACCTCGGGGCGCCCCCCTTTAATGTAAGTCAAAATGTCCCTTTTGAT
>JACEEZ010021411.1:37500-40000 GCA_016584305.1 Chionoecetes opilio | reverse complement strand
TGGAAATCTGGGTCTTTTTCTTTTTTCAAAAGTACCGACAACGCCAAATACTTGGGGTTGCGAAACCATAACACCGTGGCTAAGCCAATCTGCTGTAAAAACTTATTTAAAATGACCCACCATCATTCGGCTGCGTACCAAAGGGATTAAAATTTTTTAAAACCTAAATACCTTGCTGCATGCAGAGCACCTCATAGTTTTATCTAGTACCCTTCAAACAGCTAGATTTGGTCTTGGGCCAGGAGACCGGAATCAAAAGGCCCCCACCCCCCCTCGTGCACGCCCCGAGAGCCCCACCAGAACCTCCAGTGCAACTGCAAAAATAAATGCATATCGGGAAAAAAGATCAGTAGTTTGGGATTGCCGTGGATGGTCCCAATCATTTGGGCCAAAAAAATTTAGTCCTACAAGCCATACAAGTGTTTAACAGTGATAAGCAAGGGGCGCATCCTTTTCTCACTCCGGTTTCCAGAAAAAAAGTTTGATGCAACTCCTCCACTTCAAGCCCTTTCGGGCCCCCGGGTATAGGCCATTAAGCAACCCAACATTCCTTCCAGGAATCTCCGAAGGCGCAGAAGATCCTCCCCGAGGCCCCCATGAGCACTGAGTGAAAGCCCCTTTTTAAAATCAACATAGGGTGCAAGCACTTCTCTCAAAACTTTTCCAGCGTTCAAACCCGGACACGAAGCTTTGGGAAAGGGCAGTTGTTGATTTTCCAGGCGGGGGAAACCCGGCTGCTCGATCTCTTAGCTTCAGTAATGACTCGGATCCCTTTAACAAAAGATGGGGAAGTACCTTGCCTGGGACGCTGTCAGTAAATACCGCGGTATTGTTGAAGCCCTGGTGGTGCTCTTTTTTTATTTCTAGAAACTAGATAGAGACGACCAGCCCCTTTTTTCCAGTAAGGGGGGAAAGGGCCTAAAAAAGCCACACGGCATTTAAATAGCATACAACCCGCTTCATGGTTACCCCAGCTTTAAGTAGCTGCGCACTGATATTACAAACAACCCCTCCTTTACAGCTCTTAACTTTTTTACGCCTCTTGACTTCTCAAGAGGAAACCTTTTGGGGGTTTTGCTGTAGACATCGCTCGCTACCTGAGATTTTTAACTGAAAAATATGGGCGGTTAAATCCCCCCGAGCAAAAAGAAAGGGTGCGTGTGGTGTTTGAGATCTCGTATTATCCAATTACGATCAGTACAGCTCCAAGCTTTTTCAGGAGGGGGAAAATTTTGGAGATCGCGAGTTCAAACTCCCCCAACAAAGCCCTGGGTGAATCAGGTATAAAAAATGGACGTTGGTGCCATCCTTAAGTAAACATCTGACCCAATTATTCTTTGCATAACTATTTGAATGTTTATTCAAAAAACCTAATCCACACAACAAACTTAATTTTCATGCCTTCTTTCCGTAAAATTACGACTTTTGTCCGGAAAAAAACACCCCCGTTCCAGCCGCGGCGCGAAACTTCTGATGACACCGGGGGGGCCCACAAACTGCACCAAAAAACCTTCCCTTCCCCGGGGCACACCTTTCTCCCCACATTTTTCGTGGCCCTTTCGTCGCAACGGGGGCAAGTTCTCTGGGGAAAAAAACAATATTTTCTGCACCCATAAAGATGCAAAATATATGTCATATGCAAAAAAAATATATCAAAAAACCACAATTCTTCAAATACTAATTTATTTTTTGTGTTTACGTGCTTCTGGATTACCGCGGGGGGATTAGACGTTTTTAGTGACGCATCGAGCCATGCTCTGCTAGCCAGCAGCGTTTTTGGAACTCGGGGGAAAGTGCCGTTTTTTATTACGAATTATTTAAAAACGGCTGACTGGATGCAAAAAGTGACAACTATTGTTTGTATATTCGAAAAAGGTTAGATTTTGATGCATTAAAACAGGAAAGTGAAATGGTCTGGGTTTTTTAAGGGGAGCAGCCCCCCAATATAAGTTGTTGTTCCTGCTATTGGATGTATTGAGGAGTTTCCAAAAACTCCCATAATTTTATACACACGGCACACACACAAAAAAAAATTGCGCCAAACACAACAAACAGACACCAACACACACACCAAAAACACACCACCACCCACACACACACACAAACACAAACACATGCATACAAACACACACACACACACACACAAACAAACAACACACAAACACACACCACACACACACATTTGTCCAAAAAAGCTCGTTTTTTGGGCTCTAGTTATCCCAATTTTCCTCTCAACTACTTTAAAATGACGCTCAAATCTTCTTTTTTAGGTGGTAACATTCTTGTTTCCGCCTGTGGGATGTCCGCGTGGGGCAAATGCAGATTGTTGATAGGTTTCGGGGGGCAACTTCGTTTGTCGGCGGTGGGTGCAAGTTCAACTTTACTGTTCGCTTCTTGAGCCTCCACCCGGTGTGTAGAGTGTTATCGTGTTATAATATATATATATAATATATATATATTATATATATATATATATATATTATATATATATATATAATAT
>JACEEZ010021411.1:30000-35000 GCA_016584305.1 Chionoecetes opilio | reverse complement strand
CCAGTATTCTACTTCAGTCCCAGTTTCTAACTCGGATGAATTAACTGAGCTGCTTGATTTACTTGCAAGTCTTGTCAATATAATTGTCGACACGATTATTTTTCCTTAAATAACGGACATTGAAATATACACAAATGATGCTTTATGTAAGGATATAATGTGCTATCCTTTTCATTAATAATTGCACTCAGCGGAGAGAGGCTAGCTGGGAGCTCCCTCGTATTTGCCAGTATCTACACCTTTGCGGTACAGCTAAGGAACTCGCGCCCGCTGCTTCCCGTCCGTGCCAGCCTACAGGTAATATCAGGTTTTACTCAACAAGCAACATTTTATCCAGAGACTCATATACAGTTAATACACCAAGTGAAATACCTTTACTTGTTATAGTCATGACAGTTTTAATGACCATAAATATTTTGGTGACCTTTGCTATGTTGAGCTGATATGTTTATACTTAAGATATCCTATTGTTATTATACCCTGTGTGCTGCTTAAGGTGACAATGCCGCATCCAGAACAGACCAATGCTATATATTCAAACACTGGTCGTTACATATGTAAGGACACACAGAGCACTGATGTAACCCATACCAAGCTCTTACTCGAGGATGAGGGATGAAAATAGACGCAATTAGGAAAAGTACATATTTACCATTGAAATAAAGAATATAACCATATGAGATACATGAATTGTAAAGACGTCATTAACCCAAATTACTGCATTTACTGGGTTTGAAATATTTTCTAAAGGCGAATTAGTTCCTCAGAAAACTTATCTTGAGACAATGACGAATTAATGGGGATACTCTGGAGGGGGGGGGGTGAAACAAAATGTGTCATAACACATATAAGGATGTCCTTTGTGGCGTTGCGCAATCTTAAACCACAGTCAGACGCATGGCGCATTTAAATGGGCTGTTGCAGTTAAATGTCCGACCCNGGACATGGTGTGCAAACTATTCATTACTGCACTGGCGTGGAGTCCACGTAGAAACAGTTCCGGACGTAAAGCGGCGGGATGGAGTCGTTGTATACACCGGGTTTGATGATGTATGATGGTAGGTCAACAGTACGTTGGTGAAGAGGGACTCGACATCAAGCGAAGCGATTGTACCTCTGGCGTTGTGGGTCTTGGTATGTCTAGAAACTCTGATGCTGATTGAAGGCTGTAGCATTGGGTGCGTGTGGAGTAAAAAATACCACACAGCTTCTTTGCGAGGTGGTACGTCGGCGTCGGTTTTGGGGTATTATCGGACGAAGTTTATTGCCCGGCTTGTGTGTCTTGATTTTGCCCGTAGCAGTACCCATGCCGTATTCCCAGAGAGTTTTCAAATTGAGGGTTGTGTTGGCAGAATTTTTCTTGCTTATCAATTGTTGATTTTTAATTTGAGTGCTTCAGTGGGGTCTTTATTGATCTTGGCGAACTTCGTAGTGCCCGCTGAGGATGTTGTCGATCTTTTTGAGGTATTCAGAGGTGTTTATGATAAAGAAACGCAGCAGCTTCGTCCCCCTCTCCGATGGTGATGTCGGGGTTGATGTTAGCTCTTTCGCGGCGTCAATGTTTTTACGTTCGACGTTTGCTGCTTCTGTAGTTCCTCTTGTTTTGGAACCCTCTGCGATGATTCTTGTTTGAAGGCAGGATCGATGGTGACGTCTCCTTTTCTCCAGTTTCTCAACATCATCGATAAGTACTTCGCATTCGATTCTTTTTTGGAGTTTCTTGGGTTTTGACATCATGTGGCAGTTGAGACCCATATTAAGTAGTTCTTCTTGGTCTGGCGTAAGTACCTTGTTAGTAAGGTTGATGTAGCCTTTTGGTGGGACGATGGTACTATATCTTTATATACTAATATCTTTAAGAAAGATAATAAACGGTGAACTAGCTATCACTTTTAACGAGATCTGTCTCAGAGAAAATCTCCTGCCCGTATATACTCTACATATATATATATATATATACATATATATATATATAATATAATATATATATATATATATATATATATATTATATAAAATATATATATATAATTATATATATATATTATAATAAATATATAAAATTATATATATATATATATATATATATAGTATTATATACGTATATATTTTATACGTTATATATATATATATATATTATATATATAAAAATTAGTATATATATATATATATATATATATTATATATATATATATATATTTTATATATATATATATCTAGCTATAAACTTTTAACGAGATCTGTTCAGAGAAACCCCGCTCCGTATATACTCTACATATATATATATATATATATATATATATATATAGTATATATATATATATATATATTATATATACGTATATATATTATATATATATTTTATATATATATATATATATAATTTTATAATATATAATATAATATATATTTTATATATATATATATAGTAAAATATATATATATATATATATATATATATATATATATTATATATATAAAATTATATATATATATATATAATATAATATTATATATATATTTTATATATATATATATATTTATATATATATATATATTATATATACGTATATATAATCTATATAGATAATATATATATATATATATATATATATATAATATATTATATATATAATATCCCATATACACAATATATATAATATATACATATATATATATATTTTTTTTTTTCAATCTGCAGATGACTCTGGGAGCGCTGACATCTAACGGTACATGGAATGGTATGGTGGGGTTTTTTTTGCACGTGGAGAGGGTGACATCGGGTGGCTAACGTATTCATTACTGCACTTGGCGGGCCCGGAACAGAATTCCAAGAGCATACATCCCCATACGGTCAAGAAGTAAATACAGCTGCCTTGTATTAGTATAAGAATAGGGAAGGCTTGATAAAATCATACTTTTTTTGTAGTAGGATATGTTTATTATGTGTAGGTCTATATTGGATATCTGAGCTGATAGTGAAAAATATATTCATAAATTGTATAAGATTTCCACATGGAACACAAAATATTGACAACTAATGGGCGAAAAAAAAAAAATCAGAAGAGATTTCTATCTTATTTTAGTTTACTGTAGTTTCCTCCTGTTTTGACATGCAGAGCACATGCTTTCTGCTCAAGAGAGGTGCAAAAACTTCCACGCTGGCAGTCACTCGCGTTACCCTTCACAAAGGAGACTTGGTTTGCTGTGTTGTAGTGGCCCTTCTCGTCGGTCCTCTCTTCTTTGCCTTTTTCTCGATCTCGAGTCACCAGGTGGGTAAAAGTTTGATTCCCATTGTGATGAATGGGTAAGGGTATTGATACATTTGTTTATATTTGTTTCAGGATAGGGAGTGGCGTCAGCAAAAATTTCAAATATTCCGTAAAACATATATGCTACATAGGGGTAGCCAGTATTCTACTTCAGTCCCAGTTTCTAACTCGGATGAATTAACTGAGCTACTAACTAAATACTTGCAAATCTTGTCAATATAATTGTCGACCCCGATTATTTTTTCCTTAAATAACGGACATTGAAATATACACAAAGATCTTATGTAAGGATATAATGTGCTATCCTTTTCATTAATAATTGCACTCGCGGGAGAGAGGCTAGCTGGGAGCTCCCTCGTATTTTCCCGTATCTACACCTTTGCGGTACAGCTAAGGAACTCGCGCCCGCTGCTTCCCGTCCGTGCCAGCCTACAGGTAATATCAGGTTTTACTCAACAAGCAAATTTTACCAGAGACTCATATACAGTTAATACACCAAGTGAAATACCTTTACTGTTATAGCCATGACGTTTTAATGACCATAAATATTTTGGTGACCTTTGCTATGTTGAGCTGATAGTTTTACTTAAGATATCCTATTGTTATTATACCCTGTGTGCTGCTTAAGTGAAATGGCCGCATCCAGAACAGACCAATGTTATATATTCAAACACTGGTCGTTACATAGTAAGGACACACAGAGCACTGAGGTAACCATACCAAGCTCTTACTCGAGGATGAGGGAAAGAAAATAGACGCAATAGGAAAAAATACATATTTACCATGAAATAAAAGATATAACCATATGAGATACATGAATTGTAAAGACGTCATTAACCCAAATTACTGCATTTACTAGGTTTTGAAATATTTTCTAAAGGCGAATTAGTGCATCACAAAACTTATCTTGAGACAATTATGAATTAATGGGGATACTCTGGAGGGGGGGGGGAAACAAAATGTGTCATAACACATATAAGGATGTCCTTTGTGGCGTCGCGCAATCTTAAACCACAGTCAGACGCATGGCGCATTTAAATGGGCTGTTGCAGTTAAATGTCGGACCGAAGACTACTGTATACTGGACTTGTTTCTGACACGCCCTTATCCAGTGGAGGCCGATCGGCAAGGGGAACAAGTGTTCGATGAAAATAAGCTAAATACACCAGTTTCAAGTGAGTTAGTTATACAAAAAGCATATTAATGTGACCATGAAATGTTCAGGATTCCGTAGATATATGTTTTGTGTTGGTTTGATGTTAAAATAGTGAAATATACATATATAAATGAGTTGACTTTCCTTCGTGATGCGTATGCCGTAATTACAATAATATATATCATTGGTATTAAAGGTATTCAGCTGGTCATAAACATTATATAATTTTTGTCTACGCTATCATAAAGTAAGAGTGGTGCTATTTTCATGAACTCGTATTGAAACTTATTTTATACTGTAATGTTCAAGTATTATGGAAGATTTAATTAATTAAGAAATCATGTCTGGCACCACTTCCCGAAGCTTCCCATTTTTCTTATGTATATTTACATGGCCGAGATATATGTCTTCCCTCTGACATAAATAGCTTCATCCTTGACAGTAAACATCAATAGAAGTTTCAGAGTTTTTTCACATTTGTTGGCTGCATTTTTGGTGCACTTCTAATATCAAGAAAACAAGGCACCTGACAACACTCTTGTGTAGTCCGTCAAGCATTGTTGACGTGACTGC
>JACEEZ010021411.1:0-25000 GCA_016584305.1 Chionoecetes opilio | reverse complement strand
GCCACAACAGCCTCGTATGCATTTTCGCCCTCCTCCGAAATATTGCGTAATTCACGAGCGTGGAAATCATTCAACAGAGGAATGCTTTTTGGTTCTGAGACTGAAGGCGTCTCAGACGGTGACAGTAGGTAATGGGTACGGATATCATCAGTCGGGGAAGATTCGCGCCGGGTTCAAAGAAACCCAGATTAGTTTCTGACACAAAGTCACAGACACAGTTGTTCATAGTCCCTTCTATTATTGCTGCTTGTCTTTCTATGATGACAATTCAGTGTTTCACTCGAGACAGTTATATTGCTCTTGGGGTGGACACAGGTGCTTCATGTAATATTCTCAGTGAGTGTGCTTATGTAAATTTAAACAAGTTATATAATTTTCCCTTGTTACCTTCTACAGCCACTCTACAAAGTGTTCAAGGTCTCACACTCGAGGTGATGGGCACTGTGACCCTTCCTCTATGCCTTGCCCCTAACTCCAAAGTCTTAAACATACAGTTTATAGTAACACCACATTTTGCTTTACAATGTGATGGACTTTTGAGCCTAGAATCACTTGCTACTCATCACATTGATGTAATTCCACAGCACCAGGCAATTTCATTAAATGGCGTTCTCTTCCCCGCAATGACAAGTCCAGCCCCATTGCTTGATAAACTTATGATTTTTCCAAACAGTGACCAGCAAGCCGTTTTTGCTAGTTTAAGCCCTGACGTGCTTCTTAGCGGGGAAACGAAACGAAACGTTCAGTTCCCCCTGCCGGCTTGGTGGTGTCTGCTGTTGTCATGGGAGACCAATATATTGGCTCCACATGTTCTGTTCGACTCGCGGTGAGAGTACAAGAGGCTCCTGTCGGCAGTTATCTGGTGTCTTTACCTGACACTATCCGTGTAAGTCGCTTGGCGCTTGAGGGAACGCTTTCAGCGGTACTTGTTGATCACATAAGTGACGCAGTTGTCACAAATGTTACAGGGTCCCCTATAACACTTAAAAATGGTGTTTTGTTATGCAGCTTTGAAAGTCAAAATAGTCTGACCTTAATGGATCCTTCACACGTTCTTGCAGCAGTCTCTACGGAGACGAATGTTAGGGAGGACCAGGCAGACATAGTCAAGCAGTTAACACGTTATGTACAGGTATTGGATTTTCCGGAGGCTAAGCCTGATCTTCTCGCGTTGCTTGCGACACACAGGCCTGCTCTTGCCTTACCTGGGGAACCCCTAGGAGTAACAGACAAAATCACTCATCACATTGTGCTTACACCTGATGCACAGCCTTCTTATGTACCGTCTTATCGTATGCCTCATAGCCAAAGAGCTGTGGTACAGGGCATGATAACGGACATGTTGGATGAAGGAATAATACAGGAGTCTTATTCTCCTTGGAACTAACCTTTGTTATTGGTGAAGAAAAGTGATGGTACCTACCGGCCTGTGCTAGATTTCAGGAAAGTTAACAATTTAACTGTACCGGATCATTATCCACTCCCTGTTTTGAGAGATCTTTTGCAGTCTATAGGGAAGGATAATACAGTCTTTACCAGTTTGGACCTCAAGTCTGGTTTCTGGCAGATTCCGTTAGAAGAGAAATCTCGGGAAATAACTGCCTTTTCAACAAATAATGCTCATTATGAATGGCTGATATGTCCTATGGGTTTGAGGAACTCACCTCTTACATGCCAACGTCTAGTAAACAACTTGTTTCACGGCATTATAGGTGATGGTTTGTTCGTCTACATGGACGACCTCATACTTGTCTCCAAGGATTTATCCAGTCACTTTGAGAAACTTGCCCTTGTTTTTCAGAAACTTACTGAGGCTGGCCTTAAACTTAACTTACGCAAATGCAGTTTTCTCAAGTCACGCATTGACTTTTTAGGCCATGCTGTCGACAAGGATGGAATCCACACGTTGGATTGTAAAATCAAGGCCGTCAAGAATTTCCCAACCCCTACCACCACTGAAAAGGTACGGTCTTTCCTTGGGTTGTCGGGTTACTATCGTGCTTTTGTAAAGAACTATGCTTCTATTGCTAGTCCTCTGACACGACTTTTGAAAAAGGACGTTCCTTTCACTTGGAATGGTCCCCAACAACAAAGTTTTGATACTTTGAAGCAGGGTCTTACACATGCGCCAATTCTTACATTTCCTGACTACCATATGCCTTTCACTCTTGTGACAGATGCTTCGGCACTAGGCGTTGGTGCGGTTTTGATGCAAACAGTTGAAGGGAAACGCCCTCATGTTGTTGCATATGCCAGTAGAGTGCTTACTGATGTAGTCACGTTACTCAGTAACTCACCTTGAAGCTCTTGCTGTGGTGTGGGCTCTTAAGCACTTTAAGGAAATTATCTATGGTTATCCCATTACAGTTTACACTGATCACACTGCAGTGCTGAATCTCTTTAAAGAGAAAAACCTCTGTGGCCGTGTGGCCCGGTGGTTCATCACTATTCAGGAATTTGATCCTACTATCAAATATTTACCTCGTGATAAATATCATGTTGCAGACGCACTTTCACGCAACATTCCAGTAGCAGTGCTCTCAGACACTTCAAATTTCTCTCTACAAGACTTATCAAATGCTCAACGTCAAGATCCTGTGTGGTCAAAAGTGATTTATGCACTAGAGTCTGGAGATGAATCTTTATTGCCTAAATTGTCAGTTCCACTTTTACAGTTTTCAATAGTTGATGAAGTTCTTTGTCGTAATGTTACTATGGACGAGAACACGGTTACTCAACTAGTTATTCCTACCAGTCTAGTGGAAACTGCTTTAAAACTCATTCACGACATGCCTCAAGCAGGATATCCAGGTATAGACAGAACCTTGTCCGCTGCACGTCGTAAGTTTTATTGGCCTACCATGCGCATCGATGCAGAGAAACATGTAACACAATGTCGTGCATGTGCACAAACCAAGGGTAATACGAGAACTGCTCCTATCCTTGAATATCCTATACCTGAGTCGTCCTTTGACACCGTAGGCATCGACTTATTGCAGCTTCCTCGAAGTCATCAAGGGTCACCATATGTTCTGGTATGTGTAGATCACTTCACACGTTTTGTGATTCTAGTCCATTTGCCTAACAAGTCTGCTATAACTGTTGCTCATGCTCTAGTTTCAAATTTAATTTGTCCCTATACAACTCCTAGAGTGCTCATTTCAGATAATGGCCCTGAATTTGCTAATCAAATTCTTCATAACATTTGTGAGCAGTTCCAGATTAAGCACACTTTCATTACTGCTTATCACCCTGCGAGCAATGGGCTAGTTGAAAGGACTAATAAGAAGATTCTTGATGTCCTTCGCCATTATGCTGGCGAGTTTCATGACTCTTGGGAGGACTGGCTACCTCATGTAGCGGCGTCGATAAATGGCTCAGTAAATTCCTCTACAGGAAAGACTCCACATTTCATTTTGTATGGTGTCGACAAGCGATTACCTTATGATGTGCTTTTGCAATCTCCTGTCCCTGTCTACTCAGTGGACGATTATGCCAAGATTCAACTTAGATCCTTTCAGATCATTCACAGATCAGTTCGAGGAAAACTTAAGGCTTCTCGTCAGAAGATGATGCGTAGACAGCATAGTAAGGCTTGTCCTGTTGCAATTTCCATAGGTGATTTTGTTATGAAACGTTCTCCTGAACGCCAAAATAAGCTGTGTTCTAAATTTTCAGGACCTTATTTAGTCACCAGTAAAGTACATGGAAATAAATTCATACTTCTTGATCAAACTCATAATACTACAGAAGTAGTACATGTCGATAGGGTAAAGAGAGTCAAGCTGACCTCTCATGCACTGACCAAGTCTACTACTTAGGTTAACATCCCTTAATCTTTCTTTCACATGTTATTATTAGTCTTCTGTGTAATACTCTAGTATTATTAGCATTATGTTAGGATTACAGTATTAGCAATATTATCTTACTAGTTTCTTATTATTAAGTTTACAGTTCATAATTTTGTTTATGCATTTGATGATGAAATCTTGGGTCCACGGACCAAGAAGGTTGTAATGACTGTGAGGACACAGTGAGGTGTAGCCGAGCGATGTGCTGGTGGTATCAGCACATATTGTATAAACATAATGTGTAGACTTATCTATAAGGACCGTCTTAAAAGGGACATATGTAACCCTATGCGGTAACTCAAGGCGTGGGTAGTGTTCCCGCCAACACTCAGTGTGTCTTTGACCATTGGCCCAACAGGTCATGGTCCGTGTGCCTCCTAAGGATTAAACCCACAAATCTAGTACGTGTTTCCTTCCCCCTATTGGAAGAGACATTGGGAGGTCCTAGGGAGGCGGGCACAAGCAGATGACTGCGGATCCGCGTCAGCAATAGATGGGCAAGCACCTTGCCTGGCACGCTGAGCAGTGTAATACCGTGGTAATTGTTGCAGTCTTTACGGTCCCCTTTCCCTTTCCAGATAGGGACGACCAACCCCCTTTTCCAGTCAGGAGGAATGGTACCTGATTGCCACACGGCAGTCAGGACAGCATGCAACCCGCGGATCATGGCCTCACCCCCAGCTTTGAGGAGCTCCGCACTGATATTACAAACACCAGCTGCCTTTCCACCCCTCAACTTTGCTACAGCCTTTCTGACTTCGTCAAGAGAGGGTGCGGTTTCCTCAATGGGAGGATCGGCATCCACTGCCTGTAACCCAGTGGTGTGAAGCTGCTCAGTTGGAGGATCCACCGTGAACAACTGGCTAAAGTACTCAACCCAACGAGCCATCTGCCCATCCATGTCCGACACGAGGCGCCCATCTGCTGTTCGAATAACACTCGCCCGAGATGGAGACTTGGAACGGAGCTTCTTAAGGGCTCGGTAGGCGGGTCGGATGTCATTAGCGTTCAAATGACCCTCGACATCCTCAGCGAGACTCCTGACATACCTCTCCTTGTCTCTCCCCAGGAGGGTTCTAGTCCGGCGTGACAGAGCCCTGTGCTAGTCCTGGTTCCCAGCCAGCCTGGCAGCGCGACTCTCCTCGATTTTCTCCAGCGTCTCCATCGAGACAAAACCACGCCTTGACCTCGGGCGCTCCCCAATACACTCCTTGGCAGACTGTAGAGTTTCACGTTTGAAGGTATCCCACAGTTCTACAGGGTCCTCGAGGGCACCGATCACATCAAACCGATTTGAGACTGCCACCGTATACTCATGGGCACATGTCAAGTCCTTCAGTTTCTCAAGATGAAACACAGTATGGTTACTTCTTGAGATTCTTCTGGACTTGACATGAAACTTAAGTGTAGCAACAACAAGTCTGTGATCTGTTCTAAGGAACTCAGCACTCTGGTTAACCCTGCAGTTCTGGAGGATCCTCCAACGAGTACTAACGAGGACGTGGTCGATCTCTTTAGCTACCCCTCCGGCATTACTATACCATGTCCAGCGGTGCAGCTCTGGTCTCTGATACCAAGAACCTGCAATTCTCAACCTTCTGGACCTTGCAAAATTCAGAAGCAGAGAACTGTTAATGTTTCTGGTACCAGAGCCATGGGGACCAACACATAACTCATAGCCATCTCTCACAGTGCCAGTAGTAGCATTGAAGTCGCCCAAGACAATGAGTGTGTCTCGAGGAGGACACTGGTCTAATACAGAGTCGAGTTTGGCGTAGAACATCTCCTTCTCTTAAGTTTTGCGTACCTCGGTAGGAGCGTACACTGCAACAAAAGACATGAAACCCAGATAGTGTTTCATCCTCACCCGCAGTATACGCTCATCAACCGGAGTAACCTCAACAACTGACGGCTGCAGTTTGCTGGAGATGCCTATAGCTACTCCCCGGAGATGCTCGCCATTGCTCATGCCGGACCAGTAGTAGGTGTAACCCCCACTGCTAGTCTCGCCACTGCCAGGCCTCCTTGTCTCAGAGAGTCCCACTATATCCACTCTCAGCCTACTGAGCTCGCCCGATAGGAGAGGTAGTCGACGATCGTCTGAGAGGCTCAGAACGTTCCAAGAGCCCACACGAAGAACCCTCCTGAGGTTTATCCCAGGAGTGATTCGATGGGCAGGCGCCGCCTCTGCTCCGCCCCGGCCACCCCCATAAGAAAAAGATGGGCTAAGGGGCCCTACCACTCGATCTAGAGTGCGGGATTCCCGAGGGCTTTGCCCTGCACTCGTCATAGGCAGACCCCCCCCCCCCTGCGTCGGCATTGGAGGGGTCTGCATGGTCGGGCCCCCCGGCAAAACCGGGTCGGGGCGCGGTTACCACGCCCCCGCCTCTACCTCTTCTTATGTTTGTGGCTAAGTTTGGTTTTACAGGAGGGGTCGCCAACCCCTCCCCAACCCAATCTATGTCAGGGATTGGCCTTACTGCTCACCGTGGCCAGGGACGCAGAAACCCCCTGTAGGGATTAACCCCAGGCATGCCCACTATTTCACCCATAGCTGGGCAGGATGGCCATTGACTCAATAGTGAGTTCATCTGCCCTTAAGATGGTTTATTTTTAGTCCATCTGGGTGTCCAGCACACCCCTCTCACTGGTAGAAACCAGTGGGGTAGCCGGTTTAGTCGCCGACGATCCGACATGCGGCTGGTTGTATTGGGTTAATGTTACCAGTAGCAGGGGACAACCCTGACCAGACCCTTTGGAACAGGACCACCTAGCCAGCTCTAGGGAAAACTGGCGCATGCGCACAACAGTCAGGGGGGAAGACGACCAGGAGATTCTCGTGCCGCTGATAAGACCTGATGAAACTGGTAAACACCATGATGGCCGATCGCAAGACAAAGTAATTTCACGAAAAATTACAATATCGCAATTTCTGGAAATAACATCTTGGAAATGAGTGTAGATGATATGGGAAGTCAAGTAGCAGAATATGACTATGAACAAATAGGTTGCACAATAAGATAGTAGATGCCAGTACTTAGATATGATACATGATGGTTTTATAGGTTATGTATAGTACTTATTTATAGTGATGTAGTAAACGTTTGACATGGCTGCGATAGGTCTTGCAATATTGTGTTGCTGGATCTTTACTCTGCCCAGAGATTTGTAAACCTGACTCTCATCATACACCGAATGATGACCATGGTTCACGTTTCATATGCCAGCTAGGAGGTTTTTACGTAAAGTCAAATAATAACATTTTTGTGTGTCTTGGGGAGGGGTGTCAAGCTTATAGGACGGTAGGACCGCCCACTCAATCCCCCAGCCAATAGGAAACGTGATTAGAGGCTCATGCCGCCCCCCTGCGTCCTCCGATGCACTCGCAATCGAAGGTAGAGTTAATGTGCTTGGCATGTGAGTGTTCTCAGGCCACTCGACGGTGCAGAAAGAATTTAAGTGGATTTATGGGTCTCACTCGAGATCGAACTCGGGCTTCGAGAACGCACGTAACCACTCTGCTACCCCCTCCCCTTAAAACACAGACTGCCCTTGCCCCCTTACTAGTATATTTGATGGTGGAGTCCTACATTAGGGGGCTCTGCGTCATCATCGGGAAACCTCCATCCGAATAGGAGGGTTTCCACTCCCTCTCCTCGGGGATAATCCCTGTTGTGAAAAGGGAGGATACGGTACCCCTTCCTTTGCAAAGAGGCCGTTTTCCCAATAGAAATTGATGAATAGTTTTACTTTTTATTCATTTTTTTGTGTGTCGTATTTTTGTTTTCGTGCATTATGTCTTATTGAAAAGGTGAAAATTTTAGGGAAACTAACAAGTTTCGATTTTGACCACAATGACCTTAGCAGTTTTTTGTTTTCACCCAATAATCAAATCAAGTTTCAATATATATTATATAAAATTTTAATATATATATATATATATTATATATATTATATTATATCCACATTAATATTATATATATATATAAAAATATATATATATAATATATAAATATATATATATATATATATAAATTAATATATATATATATATTTTAATTTTGTTTTTTGGATGCAATTAAATTTGGGTGCTTCTCTTCCGTCCCTCCCAGTCCTAAAAAATTTATAATTTTTAAATCCCAAAAAAAAAAAATGCAAAAAATTTTTTTTTTTCGGATTAAATTTTTATTTTTTCACATTTGATTTTTCAAGAAAAACCATTTTTTTGTTCGCTTTAGGGCACGAGGTCCAATGTAGTAAAATTTTTTATTAACTTACGAGCGAGGCGAAGGCTCGCGAGCCCTCATGGATACGGGTTTTTTGGGGAAAGCTTCGACCGACGCCCTTTTTACGCTTTCAGGGGGTTATATCTTGGAATCCCGTTTCCCGTTTGACAAGCGGTTTCGCCATCTGATAGCCCATTCAACCCCTTTTTGTGTTTGCATTTTTTGTCTCAGTGAGGGGTCAGCTGGGCGTGGCGCGTCCCGGTGGGGGGTATCAGAAACGTATTTGCTATAGTGAGAAACGGCTGTACCGATAAGTTAAAAATTTGGTGTGTGGTTTGAGACCACACACTACAATGCACACAAGTCAAACCCGGGTGACGCCCAGGGGCGGGTTTCAGGGCTCGCTCGCCTTCGCCGTTTAAGGCGTCTTAGGGTTAATTAAATTCAAAGAGAATAGACGTGAGGGGGTTTTTTTTTTTATGCATGATTATGTAGGTAATTTGGATATTTGGGTCTAACTGATTGATTTGATTTAACTAGACGTCAGGGGTATTTTTTTTGGGGGACAATTTGTGGTTCAAAACAATTTGTCAAAATTTTACAATAATATTTAATTTTCGGTAAAAAACAATAACCCCCCGAAGTTTAGGCCTTTATAAACCACTTGGGCTTATAGGAGAGAGAGAGAGGAGAGAGAGAGAGAGAGAAAAAGCCCGGGAGAGAGAGGAAGAGAGAGAGAGAGGAGAGCGAGAGGAGGCGAGAGCGAGAGGGGAGAGAGCGGGAGCGAGAGCGAGAGAAGAGGAGGAGAGAGGAGAGAGAGGAGGAGGGGGCGAGCGAGCGAGCGGGGAAGCGAGCGGAGGAGGAGGGAGGAGAGGAGAGAGAGAGAGAGAGAAGGAGGAAAAGGAGAGAGAGAGAGGAAAAAGGGAAGGAGAGAAAAAGGAGAGGAGAGAGAGAGAAGAGAGGAGAAGAAGAAGAGGGAGGAGAGAGAGAGGAAGAGAGAAGAGAGAGAGAAAAGAGAGAGGAGAGAGAGAGAGAGAGAGAGGGAGGGGAGAGAGAGAGGGGGGAGAGGGAGAGAGAGAGGAGAGAGAGAGAGAGAGAGAGAAGAGAGAGAGAGAGAGGAGAGAGAGAGAGAGAGAGAGGAAGAAGGGAAGGAAGAGAGAGAGAAGGAAGAAGAGGGAGAAGGAAAAAGGAGAGAGAGGAGAGAGAGAGAGAGAAAAAGGAGAGAGAGGAAGAGAGCGAGAGGAGGGAGGAGAAGAGAGAGAGAGAGAGAGGAGAGAAAAGAGAGGAGAAGAGAGAGAGAGAGAGAGAGAGAGGAAAAAAAAACTGTGATGAATAACTTTTGAATAACGTCGTATTTTGGGGTTTGCCAGATTGGAAATAGTTAAAAAAGGAACCTTGTTGGGCAGGATCAGTGAAGAATCAGCAGGCTGACCCCCTTACCCCATTTTAAACGTATAGTTAAATATTGCCCTTACGTTATCCCGCCCCGCCGTGTCGACACAACGGGGTGCGTATATACTAGTGCTATGATGCACATTCAATAGTAAACTGAACATACACTATTTATCAATTAAGAAGTAGCATACCTCACCTTTGTGGATTTTTTGTAAATAAATACGTTATTATTATCTAGTGGGGGTTCAGAGGTAAAGGGATTACATGCAAGAACGTCTCTGGCTTTCAAAAATGTTTGCCTAAATTTTTTTTAAAATAAAAATGAATCATGCATGAGGACTTCAATTAGTTGTAATATTTTTCTATTCTTTAAAAATAATACGATTCCAACGGACGCCTTTTAATTATTTTGCGAAGTTTAAAGAGACCCACAGAGCGGTACAAAATGAATCCCAAAGGGTTAGATATTTTAGGGGAAAATTCAATGAACGTGGGGGTATATCCCCCTGGGCAGGGGGGTCCTTCGGTCAAAGCGAAATGACTGGAGAAGTCCCATACTGGCGGAAGTGGGTGATACAACTATCAATGAGAATAAGCTACGTTTTGTAAACTGGCCCCATGTCGTCCTATATAGTCACTAGAATTATTGATCGACAAACTTTAAAGCGGAGGAAAGTATTGTGATACAATATGCTTGACGGAAGGGAAAATATTTATGGGGGGTTTTTTGAGAAGGTTTCCTATCGACACGCTAGCGGTAGAAAAGACACAATAGAAATTCAAAATGAAATGAAAAATGAAAACCCTGAAAAAAGAGTTATGTCCAGTTGCATTTTGTGTTTTAAAAAACCCCTTTAAAAGGTTTATGGTGATCAAAAATTTTATGAAAAAACATTTTGCACCCCTTAAATTGGGTTAGAACTACTATTATAACCCTTACGTTAGGGTTGTGCGGTGTATCATCGGAGGGTGATTCTTCCGAAAAAAAAAAAACCGGAAATGTGACGGACCCTGAATTTTTTTTTTCAAGTTTAAATTTCCCCAAGAACTACTAAAACTTTTTATGAATAAAAATAAATGACCTTGAAAAATTTACATATTTTTTTAACGTTTAAAACATCCTTTAACCCCAAAGATTTTAATAAGACTTCGTTTGTAAGCCGGTAAACATTCAAACATAATTTTTTTCCCCTTTTTCCCCATGAGTACAATTTAGTTTGAAATTAATTTCAAATAAAAATCTTTTATCTTTAAAGTAGGGAAGGCGGTGGCCCAGGGTTTCCGTCTGGAGGTGGCAAATCAGAGTCGAATCCTGCCAAAGCCAAAAAAATTTGGCAAAGTCGATGGCATAAAAACACCCCCAGCTGCCCTTAATTGAGGCGAGTATACATCGGAGGACACAAAGGGGGCGCATGACTCCTGCATGAGCCTTAATCACAGGCGCCACTATAAAATCCTGCATGCGCTACCACAAACGAGGGCCCTTTATTATAGCCCCCAAGTGAACCTCCAGGGCCTACATCCGAGCCCTGGAGGTCACTGCCTATAGGCGCTATAGGCCAAAATGTGAAAAAAATAATTATAATTAATTAACAATACTAAGCATTGGATTCCTCTGGACTATTGTAGCAAACGCGTAACTATACACGAAACTGTTTGTTTATCAAAGAAACCAATATTATCTACATTTATGCCCTCCAGTTTTACTTAAAATGCAATATATTTTCACTGCATTAATATATTTTGCATATCAGTGTTTCTTAATAGTATTTACCTTTAAGGTTATACTCTTATAAGCCTTACACTTGTACCTTATGATCTTTAGTTTGGCGCCAAGAACAGTAATAATCAGTTATTAAATAAATTTAGTATTTTTGTAAAGTTCAGACACCCATGCTAAAAGTGATAAAATGCGTGGAATGCGTTTACATAAGAACGCGGCGCAATACATTCTTACTCTTTCTTCTGTGTCAAAAGAATGCATCTCATTACATGCAGACAGGTACTTCGTGATGAGAAAGACGGCTTCATTCCGTCCACTTGAAAATCTGCCATACTTTCCGCAGTTCTTAGGGCCGAACTTTTAAAACCTTTCGCCAGTGCTGGCAAAAGCGCTGCTTTCTCCAGCGATCCGTGATTTCTCACTTTTAGGGCTAATATGCAAAAATGTTCGTTCGAGTCCCAGCTGTTGGATATTGCGGACAGTCGTAACCTGATGGGTGGGATAGTAAAGAATTGTTTTCAACTCCCCAGGCCAGTGGAGAGCTGTGCAGACGTACCAAACACAAGCGAGTCCAAGGCGGCATCAGTATTTGGACTGTTTACACATAAATTATTTCCTTTTACTAATTTACTAAGCCTAATTTATCATTTCTGCCATTAAAATAATAGCTTTGTTAGTGTTCGCCACTTGTCTGAGGCTTTGATGTAGACAAAGTGGATTATGATGCTTGTGAGTACATTTGAACGTCCCGCCCTAGACGGCGGGCTGAACCAGCACCACCACCACCATCCTACTCACCAGTTACTCCCTCCATAAAGGCCTCCTGCACCTAATTAACTATGCCAGTGTGCATTCACAGGGTATGTATGTTACTCTCGGTATGTTGAAAACTCACCTGTAATGGTCTGGGAAGAAATAGGGACGAAATAAGAGCACACTGGGGTGCATGGTGAACGCAAACAGTCAAGTGTATCGCGATGATTCTTGTATATTGCCGCCCGGTGCAAAGGGGATCGCAAAAAAGTCTTGAATATAGCCCTTAAACGCTACGAGCGCTCCGAGCAAGCAACTGGGAGGGAGAAAAATGGACGCAGACGCCACAGGACACCTAACTTCATATAAGCTGTTTTATCAAGAGATGAGATGTGGGATTTCCAGTTCAGATTTTTAGTAAGGATACTCCTAGTATGTTCACTGTAGAAGGGGGAGACAGTTGAGTGTCGTTGAAAAAGAGAGAATAGTTGTCTGGTATGTTTTGTTGAGAAAATAGGTGAAGAAATTGAGTTTTTGAGGCATTGAACAAAACAAGGTTTGCTTTGCCCCAATCAAAATTATAGACAGATCAGAAGTTAGGCGCTCGGTGGCATCTCTCCGTGAATCACTTATTTTGGGAGTTGGAGTCAAATTGACGACGTTGAAAAATGCAGGGTAGAATCATTTGCATAGGAGTAGATAGGGCTTGAGTTAGACTTAGAAGATCATTAATGAATAAAAGAAAGAGAGGGGGGATAGGACAGAACCCTGGGGAGCACCAGTATTTATAGATGTGGAGAAGAACAATGTCCGTCTACAGTAGCTGCAATAGACGGTTGGAAAAGGAAACTCAAGATGAAGGTACAGAGAGAAGGAAGAAATGGAATAAGGGTAGTTTGGAAGTTAAGGATTTGTGCCAGACTCTCAAAAGCTTTTGATATGTCAAGGGCAGCAGCAAAAGTTTCACCGAAACCCCTAAGGAGGATGACCAAGATTCAGTTAGGAAGTTAGAAGATAGCCAGTAGATCGCCCTTTACGGAAACCGTACTGACGATCAGATAGAATATTGTGAGCAGATAGATGCTTAAGAATCTGCTTATGAAGTACATATTCAAAAGCTTTAGAAAGGCTAGAAGTCAAGACTATAATATAGGACGGTAGTTTGAAGGATTTGAACGGTCACCCTTCTTTGGAAACAGGTGGATGTGAAACAAACTTCCAGGAAAAAGGAAAGATTAGACAAAGACGGAAAAGTTTGACCAGCAAGGGGCAAGCACAGAAGCACAGTTTATGTGGGAAAAATAGGAAGGACTCCGTCAGGTCCCTAAGCCTTCCCAGGATCTAGACCAGAAAGGGATGTATGCTCTTATGTTTCTTATACTTCGCACTTTTCTTTTATTTATGCTTCTTATATTATATGCTTTTATATTACTGCCCCTAATCATACCAAAATTTTTCTTCAAACTTACCAAAAACTTCTCTATTCATAGAAATGTCAAAATCTTTCCGGATCAAACTCCTTTCGTGACTTCTGGCACCTAGCAAAAAAACATTTCGAACATTTTTTTTCTCATCTTTCCCTTCTATGCTTCACCCCGGTGGCTCTACAACTGTCTCATCTATTTATAAAGCTGAACTCTTTGTAATCCTTCAAAATACCGTCCTATTGCTACATCTTCAATATATACAGTGCTGCATTTGGATGCTTTGTGATCTCATTTTCATATACTATAAGATCATTAAATACTATATTGTGTCACCTATTTTCCCCCCAGTCATTTTAGAGAGGATGAAATCTGCTAGAAGAGTCTGGACAGCCATGATCACTCTGATGTTGTTGGCCGGTCATGAAGCGGCAGGAAGACATTATGGCACGGTAATCGCCATGAGCCGCCTACTGGTCATGTTGAAGACGTGATGGTCGGGACGGGACAAGTAGTTAGAAGTCTTCTTGCGGGTTGTCACTTTTTGCTGGCATCTCCTAACCTGTTGATGAGTTTGGGCTTGGTGCTCAGGTAAGTCATTTTTAAGGGGAGCATCTAATGGACATTCATATCTCCATTATTTCTTACCCAATCAAGCTGAAATTTTTACACATAATATATATTAAAAAAGTACATTATTTTGTTCAATAGTTTTGTAACTGAAAAATCTATGGTTTCCGAGTTAAAAGCCATTTTGTAGGTTTTTCACCGTATATTTAAATCAGATCTTCTCTACAAAAAATGGACTTATGAAGTTTTGCTTGACATGGTAGTAGAACGGCAGCCAGGGGTCTTCAGCCTAGATGAGAAGGATACCAATATTGGAGTATGTGGACATCTCAGGTGTTAGCGTGGGATGTTTTGAAATGGCTGTCTGCCGGGTACCACTGGTTGCGTGTGACCCTGGGGGCCCTTAAAGTGTACCCTTTTTTCGGGCTAGCATAGATATTGGAGATACCACATAAAACCAACTTTAAATGGTCAAGTACATCCCCCAGAGTGTAAAATGACTAATGCCAGACGAATAAGCCCGCTGTTTTAAGCCCTGCCAGACGGGCCAAAAAGGGCCAAAATTTTGAGCTAGCATAGATATTGAAGATACCGATCGGAACCACTTTTACATGAATGAGTATATTCCCCAGAGTAGGAAATGACCCATGTCAGACAAATATTCCTCTGTAATGGTACCGCCAGAAGCCCTTAAAGTGAGCCTCACGACCCCCGCCACTCATCTAGGCTAGCACAAACATTGAAGATACCGAATGGAGCCAACTAAGATTGAATTAATAACATTCCCCAGAGTAGGAAATTACCCATACCAGACAAATATTCCTCTGCAATGGTGCCGCCAGAAGCTCTTAAGTGAGCCCACGACCCCCCCCACTCATCTAGGCTAGCACAAACATTGAAGATCCGAATGGAACCAACTTAGATTGAATGAATACATTCCCCAGAGTAGGAAATGACCCATACCAGACAAAATATTCCTCTGCAATGGTGCCGCCAGAAGCCCTTAAAGTGAGCCCCACGACCCCCGCCACTTATCTAGGCTAGCACAAACATTGAAGATACCGAATGGAACCGCTCTGGAACTGATCCGCTCATTAACTGTTCAAAGATACACACTCTGGTTTCCTTTGCCAGACATATATTTTCAATGTAAAAAACCCGATGTTTCTAGCTTTTAGAGGACCCAGATTATAATTACTAATATGGGGGGCTCACACGGGACCTTTAATTCTGGCCCGCAGACCTTTAAATAACGGCACTAGACATTTAAAATTTGGGGCGGACGCGTTGCCCCTGGCGATGTTCTAAGAGAATATGGCAAAAAGTAGAAACGAATATTTTAAGGTAAATAAGCTTAGATGATCCCCTTAAGAACATAAAAAAATAAGGAAGCTACAAGAAGCTACCACGCGGTACTTCATGTTACTTAACACTACCTACATCCACCTTTCATCCCCATCCATGAAATAGTCCAGACTCCTTTTAAAAGTCCCTATTGACTCCGCACTAATAGCGCGTTTTCGCGACCGCTCTGGTCCGGTCTGGACTGGACCACTGATCTATAACACATGGATCGCGGAAGCCTGGCTCAGCATGGTTCCAACTATCCGCCATCTTGCCAATACCAAAACAAAGCCTTGTTTCTGCGGCTCGCGTTGCTGGAGTGTACCCACTGCCCTGGTTGTGCTTATCGCCTCGTCATGCCAAGCTGTGCTGCTATTAACCTGTACAACAGACCAGGACCTGGAAGTGGCAAATCTTTCCACCTGTGAGTTAAAGCCGGTATTACACGGGCACTTTTCTGCTCAGTGAGCAGCTGCTCACTGAGCAGATTTCACTGAGCTGCCCAATGAAAATATTACACGGTGATCTGTGTTTTGATGAGCAAAATGCATACAGACCTGAGTGCGGTTATGATACAAATGATCATAGCGCTTCCTAATAAGCGGTGCTTGTTCTAATGGAGATAAATTTATTTTGCGAAAAGAAAAAAAAGAAGAAAAAAAAGTATTCTTTGTGGTTAAAGTTAGGTTAGGTTTCATTACAACCTATAAGGTTAGGTTAGGTTTCATTAAAACCTTTAAGGTTAGGTTAGGTTTCATTAAAACCTATAAGGTTAGGTTAGGTTTCATTAACCCGTCGGGTGCCAGCGACGTAGATCTACGTCGGCAGGGCGTGTCACCCCCAGTGCCAGCGACGTAGATCTACGTCGGCATAATTAAAAATTCATTTTGGCAAAACTATTCACTTATTATTTTCCATTTCCACATAGGGTGACACATGCACCCTTTGAGCGATGTGGCAACAGTATAGCATGTGTATAAGGGTGCACTCACACCAAGCGAGTCGAGTTGAGTTGAGTCAAGGAGAGTAATTGTCATAACGAGTGATCGAAGACTCGTTGTGATTCGAATTGACTCGACTCAACTCGAATTGTTTGGTGTAAAACGAATCCTCTCTCGAATTGTTTGGTGTAAAACGAATCGCTTATTATTTTCCATTTCCACATAGGGTTACACATGCACCCTTTGAGCGATGTGGCAACATTATAGCATGTGGATAAGGCTGCACTTAGGCCCGGTTCACACTTCACGTATTTGCTACGTGCGTCTTGTTATAGTGACGTCACCGTGACGTCACGATATAATATACGGTATAAAACCACCTTGCTTTCCTTACTTCCTCCCTTTTGTACCCCATGACACACCTATTACTCCCTTCACTATATCCCCCTTCACTCCCTGCTCTACCTATATAGCGCTATAATCCCCTGACAACAGGCTATTGCAAAGGTTACAAGTGGATTCTGTATAGCGGGGTTCACAGGTGTTGCCACATATCCCAGTCGTGGCGATATTTTTCAAGTCACTAATAATTACTACCTATTACACGGCCTGTAGAGGGTGTTGGTGGCGTTGGTTGGTTGGTGGTTGAAAATTATTATTAGATTATGAAAATGTATTTGCAGTCTGTATACTTCAAGGGTTGAAATGTAGTCATGCATAACACGCAAACAATAAACTCTAGGGATAAAAAAACTGAAATGTAGCAAAAATGTTCATAGCTAATTTTGACATGAAAAATACATTTGTTAAGGGTTTGTTTGTCATTATATTGTTTAATTTAACCAATAGACCACAAATAAAATATATAAAAAAATCGAAAATCGGCCAGCACTGGCGTAGGGTCAAAGGGAAAAAATTGGGCAGCACCCGACCGGTTAAAACCTTTAAGGTTAGCTAGGTTAGGTTTCATTAAAACCTATAAGGTTAGGTTAGGTTTCATTAAAACCTATAAGGTTAGGTTAGGTTTCATTATTATTATTATTTTTTTTGGGGGGGGGTTGCGCAAAATAAAACTATCTCCATTACAACAAGCACCTATTGTAGGCCAAGAAAAAATAGTTGGTGTCTCTGAAAACGACCGCGAAACTCTCATCCATTATTACCAAAAGTTGTTTCGTAGTCTATATGAAACCATAGTCGTTTCGTACACTCAGCTCAGAGTTGAACTTGACTACTAGAGTTACGAAACGACACCAGGTATGTACGAAAATACTCAAAATCAGTGTACGAAACTAACTACTTTCAATTCAATATACCTAATTAAGAAAGGTTTTTTGATTAGGCCAAAGGTTTTTGATTCATTTAAACTTCCTGTAATCCCCGAGAGTAGCTTCTATGGACCACTGTGGCCCGCGCCGTACCCGTGGCCGCGGCGGTACGGGGCTGATGCCGTTATAGTGGACGAGAACTGCGCGTTCGCTCTTTAGGTCAGACACACACACTCGGGGGCTAACACCGCACTCTTAGCCTCTCTCGCTTTACCACATACACCACACCTGTCACTACACACCTGTACGGCCTCGCAACACAACTGTCACTACACACCTGTACGGCCTCGCAAGACACCTGTCACTACACACCTGTACGGCCTCGCAACACACCTGTCACTACACACCTGTACGGCCTCGCAACACACCTGTCACTACACACCTGTACGGCCTCGCAAGACACCTGTCACTACACACCTGTATGGCCTCGCAACACACCTGTTGTCTGTGTATCACCGTAAATAAATGACTTGGAAGGTTCGACGATGCACTAGGTTGGAAGTTTAGTAGTAGTAGTAGGTGTTAATAGTAGTTGTACGTGGTAATAGTAGTAGTAGGTGGTAATAGTAGTAGTAGTAGTAGGTTTTTAATAATAGTAGTAGGTGGTATATAGGCTATCACATGCCAGCAGCCAGCACCCAGCCACGGCCTGGGCCGGCCCATGTATTTGTTTTGGTATTGGCAAGATGGCGGCTGGTGGCTGGTGGCTGACTTCAGTATCTCGGCCACAGCTAGCCCAGATCCGCGATCCATGTTATATAGATCAGTGGACTGGACTAGTCCCGGGCGGCCACTGTTTTCGCGAGGCGGATTGGACCGAGTTGGAACGGGCTACACTGGGGCCCGGCCAGCGAGCAGGACCAGGTTGGACCAGTGTGGGGAGAACTGGCGCATGCGCACTACAGTCAGCGGAGAAGACGACCAGGAACTTCTCGTGCTGCTGATAAGACATGAAGCACCATGATGGCCGACCATAAGACTAAAGTAATTTCACGAAAATTACAATATTCGCTATTTGCTGAAATAACATCTTGGGAAATGAATGTACCGTCAACAACACTATAGTGGCCACTGCACTAATGTCACCAGGCGCCATATATTACGAATTTTAGCATCACTACAGACTTGTATGTGTCACTGAAGACATGTACCGCAGCTATAGTGTTATGTGATAAGGGTAAACTACGTACTGTGCACGTCATGTGATCTGTAGTGATGCTAAAACTCGTAATATATGCCCCCCTGTGACATTAGTGCAGTGGCGACTATAGATAGTGTTATTAACGGTAAATGAAATTAAATTTCATCATTCATTTTTTCATAGTCATCCCTGCAACTTGACTTCCCATTGAGAAGTCAAGTAAATAAAACGCGCGCTTTTTAAAAATGTGTGCATTTGTGCCCGGAGGACCGCCCACTCGATCCCCCCAGCCAATGGGAACGACGAATGGGACGGGGCCAGTCTCGATGTATTTTCGCGAGCATCAGTCCAGCCTGGAACGGTATAGACTGGACAGGACCAGGGTGGTGATCGTCGCGAAAACGCGCTATAACTACCTATTTGTGAACCAGTTTTCTCCCTATTTCTTTTTACTTATTTACTTTCTTACTTATTCTTTTTTTTTGTATGTGTGTGTGTGTGTGCTCTTTCCTAAATGATATATTGGATATGGCTAACGCTTTACTTTGAGTATATTGAGCAATCCTAATGTAACATAAGTCTTCTGAAAGCTTCAGTCAGAACTCCATCTCGTCCTCCAAAAACTCTTCGCCCCATATCCTTATGACTTGCAGGTAGAATCCAAATTTCCACACCAGGCTATGCTTACACTGTGTCTAGACAAGAAGATAGAGATTATATATTATCTATATATGTCATATATATCAATATATATTTATATTCATCTATCTATTTATACAGGGTGTAACACGATTTTTCTGCAAAAATTGATACAGGTGAAAAAACGTGTAATTGTAAGTAGTAAATGTTATGTACACATGCTTTTTTGAGACTTCCCTTAAACGTGAGATGAAAGTGAAAAAAATCACGGCGGCCGGAAATTTTGTCACAGCGAATGCGACGAATGGAGGTATGCAATGTATACGTGCGTGTGGTGCTCGGTGATATAATGAATTATTTAATAATTTTCTTTACTAGTAATGAAACATTACATTATCTTATAACAACACAATTGGTATAAATGGACATGTTTTTACTAAATAAGCAGTTCATGAAAACAGCATGGCTGTAATAAGCAATAATGTAAAAGGATAATTGGCATCGTGTCGGAGCGGCCTCTTCCCGGGTCCGACACGATGCCACTTAGCCTTTTACAGTATTGCTTATTACAGCCATGCTGTTTTCACGTACTACTTATTTAGTAAATAACATGTCCATTAATACCAATTGTGTCGTTATAAGATAATGTAATGTTCCATTACTAGTAAAGAAAATTATTAAATAATTCATTATATCACCGAGTGGCACCGCGCGTACACATTGCATACCTCCCATTCCTCACATTTGCTGTGACAAAATACCGGGCCCCCGTGATATTTCTCATTTCATCTCACGTTTAAGGGAAGTCTTGAAGAAGAAGAAGAAGAAGAGAGAGAGAGAGAGAGAGAGAGGGGAGAGAGAGAGAGAGAGAGAGAGAGAGAGAGAGAGAGAGAGAGAGACGAAACAGAGAAGCGAGAGAGAGACACACAGAGAGAGGGGAGGAAACGACAGAGAGAGAGAGGGGAGAGAGAGAGAGAGAGAGAGAGGAGAGAGAAAAGAGAGAGAGGAGAGAGAGAAAAAGGAAGGAAGGAAGAGAGAGAGAGAGAAGACAGAAGGAAGGAAGAGAGAGAGAGAGAGAGGGACAGAAGAAGGAAGAGAGGAGAGAGAGAGGGGAGAAGGGAGGAAGAAAGGAGAGGGAGGAGAGGAAGAGAGAGAGAGAGGGGAGAGAGAGGAGAGAGAGAGAGAGAGAAAGAAGAAGGAGAAAAGAAGAAAGAGAGAGAGAGAGAGAGGAAAAAAGAGGGAAGAGAGAGAGACAGTGGGTTAGAGTTGCCATGTGGGAGAGACACACACACACACACACATCTCTCCTTTGCTTTTATCTCTTCATCTCACTGTCTCTCACAACGTAATACTTGTCTCTTCTAGAAGTAATCCTTCCCTTAGTTTAATATATATATATTTTTTTTTTTTTTTACATTTGTGCCTATAGCGCCTTGTAGGCAGTGGTGACCCAGGGCTCGGATGGTAGACGTCTGGAGGTTCACTTGAGGGCTCTGATGGTTGGTCCTCACCCGTGGTGGCGCAGGCAGGATTTTTATAGTGACGCCTGTGATTAGAGGGTCATGCCGCCCCCCTGTGTCCTCCGATGCACTCGCAATCGAAGGTAGAGTTGATGAGCAGGGCATGTGGGTGTTCTTAAGCCACTCGACGGTGCAGAAAGGTTTTGGTTTTCTTCGGGGATCGAGCTCGGGTCACCGAGAACGCCAGTCGGAGACGCTAACCACTCCGCTAACCCGCCCCCCCCCAAAGAGATGGGAGAGGGAAATCTGTCCATACTATCTATATCTGTCCTATAACACGTAATAATACCGTCAATACTACGCTATGTGGCAAGGCGGTGTGTGGGCTTGGGTGGCTTCTACTACTAACTACTACTACTACTTAAGCAACTACTACTACTATACTACTTACTAACACTACTACTACTACTACTATTACCACTATTACCACCACTACCACCACTGCTATACTACTACTACTACTACTAAACAACTACTATACTACTATTACTACTGCTACAACTACTACTACTATTACTACTACTATTACCACTATTACCACCACTACTATACTACTACTACTACCACTACTACTATTACCACTATTTGCCACCACTATACACCACTACTATACTACTACTACTACTACTACTACTACTATACACAGGCAGAAGACTTTTGTTTACATTGGAGTTCCTGCTGTGACGTCATCAATATATTCGTAGCCCTGTTGAGGGGAAGAAAAAAAAATTTGCGCGCTTTTTACAAAAGTCGTGTTTTTATGGAAATAAGGCCTGGAAATCAACTATTTTTTTGGGGGATTAGGTGTTTTGAATGGCCATTCAACATAATTAGAGGCAAAAAAAAATGGGTCTGGACGATTACTTTAATATTGATGTAGTCTTACTTAAATTGTTTTATAATCATGATATGCAACAATGTATCCTGAACAAGATAGTAGGCTCAGTTTAACCTAAATGTCATCTGGTAGCTTGGGAATATCGGGTAGGAGTACAAAATTTCAATGCACTGAAACCTGAAAATCCGCCTACTCTTGTGATACTCAGTCATGACTTAATTTTTTAAACCCTATTGAGTTACGAATGACGTGTTATTGTTGAACAATCACTACCTGATTCACTGATATAAACAAAATAGGCCTATCTTGTGTGAGAGTGAGTAAAGCAAATAAATATGAATATTTTTCTGAGGCAACGCAAGGGTTTTGGATAGCGGAGAGACAAGGTACCACCACCATCACCACCCAGCCCGGGTGCATCTGCCAATCACCGACGTCCTTACATACTCGTGGGAGCAGCTCAAAAAATTCCAACTTAAGTGAATATACTATAGCCAAGTAACATGAACCAAACAACTAACTACTCTGGAACTAACATTAGTGGTATCAGAGCAGGGGGTGTCACCCAAATAACCCCTGTAACCCAGCCTAGATGATAATATTTGGAGCAGCAATCTTCAGCACGTAGGTACACCCTTCAGGCAGCAGGGAGTATTGAATAGTATCGGGACAGTGAAAGGCAGTCTTGATGAAAGCCCAATACAAGTGTTGTCGGGTTGAGAGGCGGCTAGCTGTCTGATTAACCAAGGGCGGCGAGGCTCAACGTGGCTAAACTTCCCCCTTTTACCCAAAGACCCTACAAGCAGGATAGGAAAGCTGAGGCCCTAGCCTAAGCATAATTTGTGATGTCTAACACGAGCGTCATCTGTTGTCGTCCAATGTAACTTGATTGAGATTTATGTAAATTCAATTATTACTTCCTCTGACATCAATCAAGATTAATGCTCTATGCCTTTTTTAGCACAACACTCACACACATACACAAATCAGACATGATAATAATATTTATTGAAATAAACTATTACTAGGTGGGAATTGAACCCATGCCCGCGGAGCCGCAAATGGGCGCGCTATCCCTAGACCACGACATGTTCTTGCGAGAGAAGTGACAACTAATATATAAACAATAAAACAACGAACGCCGGTGCTGCCACCAAGCGGCTTTTCCAACACTTTATCCAATGGACAGCACACTCTGAAACACCTGCTTTCCTATCTTGCGTGTAGGGTCTTTGCTTTTACCCCTGGACACGGGGGTGGCGGTATCGACGTGGCCGGCCAACAAGCACTTGAAAAGGCGAACCATCGCCGGCTGATGAAGTGGTATTCTCATCCTCAGGTAGGAGGGAACGAGGAAGGTGTTGTTCCTCACAATAATTATAGCCATAGCCATTTGTGTATGTCAGTAATGGACAGCCGAAACAGGAAAAAATCGTTTTACCTAAACCTAGCCAGAAAATCGGCATACATCGTAGATTGTAAACAATTTCGTTTTTATGTCGATAGTTTCATTTTGAAGGGATGTTTATGACCAAAAAACTGCCCTGGAGGCATATTTCCGTTTCTGGAATAGCATTAGATCATAATCAATGATATTTTTGGGATAAACCGTTTCTAAGGTTCCTGCTTCTTTTCATCAAAACTTGCTATATATTTCTTGTTTGTTGTCTTGCCATGAAAGTTTGTCTTGCAATCCAATTTTTTTTCTTCAAATATGTTTAATTTACTTCAGTTTGTTCAATATTGTCCTTTTTCAGTAGCATGATTTCTGCAATGTGTTCATCAGTGTTTTCTCTGTAGGGTTGTTCCATCATTTAAAATTGCTGCCTAATGCACATTTGTGCTTCATTCCAAAGTATATTTCTCCAATTCAGTTCTAGTGTGGTAAGTCTTGCTTAATTGCTAGTTTTGATTATAATATATTATCAACTACTTTATTATTTTATTTATCTCTTGTATCTTGAGTGTAATATACTCAAAAAGAAAAAATCTACAATGCGGATAATATTATCTGCAGTGTTGATTTTTCTTTCATCTGATTTAGCCATTGTTCTGTGTCCCATTGATGTCATTTGTGTACGCATTACAGTGCAGTGGTTTCAATTTTTTTAAGGTTTGCATCTATTTTCTTCATGTATAATTTGATCTGTTTAAGTACTTATGTTTTTTTTACTAGGAAACACATCTAGACATTTTTTTCTGACAAACGTGTAGTTTACTTAAAGCATGTTGGCCTAGATCATTTCATTTTCTATGTCCCTGGTTTTACATGATGAGGCTCCAATTTCTGCTCTGAGCCTTCTATTGCTGTAAATCTTGGTACTTGCACTATTGTTTGGTACATTTGATTTTCTATTCTTTGCATTGTAACCACCACCATGTGCAGTGCATAAGTCACTTATACATTTTTCACAGCGTACATCACATGCTAATGTAGTTATTCTAATGAATGGATATTCCGACAGCAAACGCTTATTGAATGTGCAGTTTCCCTTTGACATCGTGATCAAAAGTCTGAACTCTAGTTTCTGCCTTCCCTTAGAAGGCTTAGAGCAGTGGTTCTTAACCTGGGGTACCTGTAAACCCCCAGGGGGTACGAAACCTTACACCTGGGGCTACGAGACATGCTGACCAATCATTTTCAATATCATAGTTATAAGGAGGCTGGAATTATAATTTATAATTATTTTGTCTGTCAACAATTGTCTTAACCACCTGGAGTCCAACGGTTCATCATTAAGTGTCATACTACAATAACAGTAAAATATACTGGTTACCGTCATATGTTGTTTTTTCTTGTTTACCGTTGCGTACATAGAGTTCTATACTCGTGTGGTACGTGTTCATGCGTATGTTGGCTGCAGAGTTGCCATTTGGTATATTTCATTACCAAATTAGGGTTAATTTGGTCATGAAAAATCTATCTGGTAATAAATTAATCACATGTATTGGACTTAAATTTGGTAATGGAAAGTACGAAATTTGGTACAGAACAAAAAGCACCCTTATTAATTTCCCCTCAAAACTATTACTTGATGGCCTGAGCTAGGTAGTTTTTTTGTGTCCCACACTGAAAAGTGCGTAATATACGGTCAGGGGTCAGGACAGGAACAGGACTTGTCAAGTACAAGTCCTACGCGTCGTAGACCCCGGGGGTCAATTCCAATGATCTGAAACTCGAGAAATGCCAGTGGTCGCTGGCAGTTTTAACTCAAAGGTTGGTCTACTGTGTTTTTGGCTTTTTTAAAAACGCGACTTCACGTTGATACCTATATATTTTCATAGAATTATTTCTGCAATATGAAAT
>JACEEZ010021410.1:9833-43648 GCA_016584305.1 Chionoecetes opilio | reverse complement strand
ATAAAATAAAATTTTTTTTAAAAAAAATATAAGATAATATATATATATACAGATATAAAAATTATATCAATATATATATATCAGAAATTTAAAATACAGATATAATATATATCAGATAAATATTAAAAAATAAATTATATTATATATATAATTTTATAATATTTTAACTTATATATATAAAATAATATATATAATAACATATACAAAATAAATAATAAATATAACATATAAATAATATATAATATTATAAAATAATATATATATATAATATATATAATATATACAATAAATTATATATATATAAAATTATAAAAAAAATATATAATAAATAAATAATATATAAATAAAATAAATATATTATAAATATATATAAAAATTTTTATAAATTATAATTAATTTTTTAAAAAAATAATAAAATTTAAAAAAATATAAAAAATATTTTAAATATATTATATATATATTAAAAATATATATATATTTAAAAAATATATTTTATAATTAATTTTTAAATTTTATATAATAATTATATATAATAATAGTAATTATAAAAATTAAAAATTATAAATAAAAAAAATTATATATATATTAATATATATAATATATATAATTAGAATAATTTATTTAAAATTATTTTTTATATATTATTTATATTTTATATATTTTTAAAATTTTTAATAATTTATATATAAATTTAAATTATTAATATAAATATTTATAAAATATATAAATATATATTATTAATAATAATTTATTTATATTATATTTTATATTTATTATAATATATTATATTAATATTAAAAATATTTATAAAATTTTAATATAAATTTATAATAATGGATTAAAATATTTATATTATAATTTATAATTTAAAAATTATATTATATAATATTTTATATATATTTATAATTATAATATATTATATATATATAATTATAAAATATTCATTTAATATATATTTTAATATTTTTATATAATTTTTATATATTTTATATATAATTATATTTTTTATTATTATATATATTTTTATATATCTTTTTATATATAAGAAATTTTTATTTTATTTTTTAATATTTTTATATTTTTTATTTTATCTTTTTTTTAATATAATTAAAAATTAAAATATATAACAGCCCCAAAGCCGCCCCCCGGGCGGAATTTTTGGTAGCTCCTGCGGGGGTTTGGTGGGCCCCCGGCCCACCACCTGGTTTGGTGGGCCAAGGCCACCAAAACAGACCCCCCAGATAGCCCCTTCTAACTTTTCCCGAAAACATGGGGAGAAAAGTATGTTTCCCCCCCCCATTCACTCACCCCTTTCCCATCACCCCCCACCCATTCATCACCCAACCCCTCACCCCCCACCCATTCACTCACCCCTTACCATAACCAAAACCCATTCACTCACCCCTTACCCATCACCCCCCACCTATTCCCCCACCCTCACCCATCACCCCCAACCCATCACCCCCCCCCCATTCCCCTCACCCCTCACCCCACACCCATTTCCCATCACCCCACCCATTGACTCACCCATTACCCATCACCCTACATCAAGGTTTCCTCAATTCTCGCAACCCTGCGAGATATATATATATAACAGAATAATATATATATATATTAATATATACAGATATATATATATAATACAGATATATATACAGAATATATATATATATATACAGATATATATATTATATATATATACAGATATATTATATATATATTTTACAGATAATATATATATATATATTACGATATATTTTAATATTATACAGATATATATTTATAATAATTATATACAATATATATATATTATATATATACAGATATATATATATATATATATCAGATATATATATATAGTATACTATAGAATATAATATATACAGATATATATATATATATATTATCATATATATCAGATATAGTATATATATTATAAATATATATACAGATATATATATATTATATATATAATATATATACAGATATATATATATATATATATTAATATATATATACAGATATTATATATATATTAATATATACTATATATTACAGATATATATTATATATATATGATATATTATATATATATATATAGTAATATATATATATATGTATATATTATACAGATATATATATATATTATATATATATATATACGATATATATATATATATATATATATATATATACAGATATATATATATAATTATATTATATAGATATATATCAGATATATATATATATATATATTATATATATATACAGATATATATATATATATATATATATATATATAATAAGTATATATATATATATATATATCAATATATATATATAATAGATATATATATATAATATATTTATATATATACAGATATATATAATATATATATATAATATATACTAGATAATATATATATAAATATATATATTAATATATATATATATATATTAAGATATATAAGATATATATATATATATATATAGATATACAGATATATATATATATATATATTAATATATATATATATATATAATATATAATATATATACAGATATATATATATATATATATATACAGATAATATATATAATATACAGATATATATATATATACAGATAATATAAATACAGATATATATATATAATACAGATATATATATATATATAGTATATATATATACAGATATATATATATATAACAGATATATATATATTATATACAGATAATATATATATATTACAGATATATATATATATATACAGATATATATATATATATACAGATATATATATATATATACAGATATATATATATATATATACAGATATATATATATATACAGATATATATATATATATATACAGATATATATATATTACAGATATATATATATATATATATATAATATATATACACAGATATATATATATATTATATATATATATATACATATAAATATATATATATATATATGGGGTTGTTTATACGCAACGTTTCGCCAAGGCACTTGGCATCATCAGGCTAAAAATAGTTAAAATTTAATATATTGTAATGCTAAAAAGCGAACATCTAAAAAATTAATTCTAAGAAACAATAAAATATTCCTATATTTTCTAAAATTACTAACTAATAAATAAAATATAATTTGTACTTAACGGACCTTGGTGTGTATGCTGTCTGAGTTGGTAGAGGACTGAATGAACATTAGTTTTGTGGGTGACATTTCAGCTTGTGTGGGGCGATCGAACCGAGAGTCGGGCAATCGAAACAGTGGTAGTCATTTGAGTATATGTAGTTGTTGTGAAATGACTTGGTTATTAAGATCAGGGGACAAATGCTTGATGTGTATAGCTTCTAATAATTTAGTGTCACTAGGGTAGTGTGCCTTGGATAGGATACTAAAGTCATTCATAGAAAAAGGGTGATCTAAATCATGAATGACTTTAGTATCCTATCCAAGGCACACTACCCTAGTGACACTAAATTATTAGAAGCTATACACATCAAGCATTTGTCCCTGATCTTAATAACCAGTCATTTCACAACAACTACATAACTCAAATGACTACCACTGTTTCGATTGCCCGACTCTCGGTTCGATCGCCCCACACAAGCTGAAATGTCACCCACAAAACTAATGTTCATTCAGTCTCTCTACCAACTCAGACAGCATACACACCAAGGTCCGTTAAGTACAAATTATATTTTATTTATTAGTTAGTAATTTTAGAAAATATAGGAATATTTTATTGTTTCTTAGAATTAATTTTTTAGATGTTCGCTTTTTAGCATTACAATATATTAAATTTTAACTATTTTAGCCTGATGATGCCAAGTGCCTTGGCGAAACGTTGCCATAAACAACCCAAGTATACCGAGTGTCTCTGTCACCCTGAAACATCATGATGAATCAAACTAGAAAATCAACTATATATATTATATATATATATATAAATATAAATTATATATAAATATATATATAAATATATATATAAATATATATATAAATATATATATAAATAAATATATATAAAAAATATTATATATATATATATATATATATATATATATTTATATATATATATTTATATATATATATTTATATATATATTTATATATATATATTTATATATATATATTTTATATATATATTTATATATATATATTTATATATATATATTTATATATATATTTATATATATATATTATATATATATATTTATATATATATATTTATATATATATATTTATATATTTAATTTATATATTTAATTTATATATATATTTATATATATATATATATATTATATATATACTCATTACTTTTGGAGATCCGTCATGTTGTTTATAGGGAGGAGAGAGAAGTGTTGACGTGCGCCTCACTCTTCCTCTTGTTCTACGTACACCTCTCTGCTACTTGCCAATAACACGGCTTTCCTCACGAACATGTCCACTCAGAGACGTGCAGTGGCAGGGTGTGCAAGCACCTTCACAAAGAAACAGTTTCTGGACAACTGTTTTTTGTCTGCATTTCTGATGATATATTTTCACACGCGCACCACCACCTCAATGTGGCAGCAGTGGTGGCGTCGCGGCCCGGGCTGCCTCCCTCCCATCTATCCCGCACACTGTGTGTCACTCCCAAGGAAGCTAGAGAGACCAGGAAGTCTTTGTGCAATAGGGCCAGGTGAGGCCAGATTTCCTGCCCTGTTTTCCATCTAGATGGCAGTAGCGTCGGCGGTGAGCGTCGTCTACAACGGAGCGCTGTCAGCGCACAGGTGGCGGTACATGTAAACAAACACTCATTGGCCAGACAACACCGCAGCAATGCCGCCTATAATTTCTCGAAATAAGTGTTGTGTTTTTGGCAGGAGGAGAGATGCACTTCACGGACAAGACTTCATTTATTTCCCAAGGATTCTAGGAGGTTAGTAACCATGAGTGAATTGAATTTGTATCTAAAAATGACAATACTGATGTCTCAGTCCCGGGATGATCAGCTGGCAAGTATATTTACTTCTACCGTATTCACCTTCTACAGGGGGCTAGCAAGCCTGTAACATAAACACTTCATTATAATCATGGTACGGTTAATGTCTACCCAGATATTTGTGATACCTAATGTGATTTGTCTACTCATCAAGCAGCTTCAAGCTGATGATGAAAAAACAGTGTCCAGAAACTGTTTCTTTGTGAAGGTGCTTGCACACCCTGCCACTGCACGTCTCTGAGTGGACATGTTCGTGAGGAAAGCCGTGTTATTGGCAAGTAGCAGAGAGGTGTACGTAGAACAAGAGGAAGAGTGAGGCGCACGTCAACACTTCTCTCTCCTCCCTATAAACAACATAACGGATCTCCAAAAGCAATGATTTGCGACGGAAGCTTATAGAGAGAATGTTTCTTGGAATCCAATAAGGTAAACAGAAGGTATTATTCTAGTGTTTGCCCATACTCCCCCTCTCCCACAAAACAAGCTTGGGGACCTGGGGGAATGCAGCATATTTGGCTGGGGTACAAAATATGCGTCGCAACCACATCGTTTTTGAGTTAGGGGTGTTGAAACAATTCCCTAGATCTACGGAAAATTCATTGGATTTCTTCTGAGTCCAGAGACGTGTGAACCTGACGATCTTCACAGAATGATGACCGAAGTGTCGAGAACCCCCCCAACTCCCCACTAGGAGGTTAGGTTATATTTGGTTAGGTTAGGGTAAGTTAGGTTAGGTTAGGTTAGGTTAGATTTGGTTAGGTTAGGTTAGGTTAGGTTAGATTTGGTAGGGTTATCGGTGGGTCAAGGGCCCAAGCCCCCCGCTAGGTTAGGTTAATTTTGGTTAGGCAAATTTCTCTAGATCCAAGGAAATTACCCTAGATCTAGGGAATTCTACCACCATTCACAACTCTTATATTACGTGTTTCCGACGCATACTTTGTTCCCCACCCGAAAACCCCGCATTCCCACAGGTCCCCAAACTTGTGTGGGGGAAGTGAGAGAGTATGGGCAAACACTAGACTTTTACCCTCTACGTGTTATACTTACTGTCCTTATGGAGGTTATGGAAACAGCGCGGACGTGATGGCTTACTTCCGACACAGGACGAGGATGGGGAGGCCGCCGCATGGAGATTAAGGTCTTTGTGCATTGAGAGAGAGAGAGAGAGAGAGAGAGAGCGAGAGAGAGAGAAAAAAGAGAGAGAGGAGGAGAGAGAGAGAGAGAGAGAGAGAGAGAGAGAGAGAGAGAGAGATGTTGTTAACGCGTCTGTAGCTGCTTTGGGCCATTCACCAGGACGCCTCAGCTCCCTGCCACGTTGCCTTGTGCACGATGGATGTTTGTTTGTTTATAGTGTTATTATATTTGTTATTACTTCTATCATTGGTATCACTATTACTATTACGGTTATTATTGCGGTGGATTTTGGTTGCTCAGCATTCTATAATTTTTCTGACGAGACTTTGATAGATTTTGATGTGCATTTTTACATTTTTACAATCTGACATTTGTTTTCGGCAATATCAGTTTTGTTCACTCCTGTGAAGCATTGCGAGGCAGCGGCGGGAGCAGTTTGAGGGTTTTATTGCAGCAACACGTAGTTGATCGCACATGTATGTTACCTCGTCCTGTTTCTCCAAGGGTTGTTATGATAAGTCTCGATACATTTCTAAGCGACTTTATTTCACGTTATTATTTCATATGACGATTGTGAACATTATATTTTTGTACATTTGTGCCTGTAGCGCGTGTAGGCCGTGAGCTCCCGGGGTGGGATGGCAGGCCCTGGAGGCTCACTTGAGGGCTGTGATGGTTGGCCCTCGCCCGTGGTGGCGCAGGCAGGATTGTTATAGTGACGCCTGTGATTAGAGGCTCATGCCGCACCCCTGTGTCCTCCGATGCACTCGCAATCGAAGGCAGAGTTAATGGGCAGCATGTGGGTGTTCTTAGGCCACTCGACGGTGCAGAAAGATTGTGGCACCTGGCACTATCACTTATGACTACCACACGCGCGGCATCTGTTTTCACGGGAAGGCAATTATTTCATGAAAGATTCCACGTGACAGGAAAACGTGATTACTGATTTTTAAACCAATCTTTTACTTTGCACCAGAAAATACCTTGACGGAAATCTTGTGTGTGTGACCCTCGAGTATTTGGTGTTGCGTTTCCTCAGTGCTGTGTTCTCACCTCAGTCAGGGGGAGGCGTGTTTCAAGGGGACCAATTGCCGCATCATCATCGTCACCATCATCACCACCACCATCATCATCATCATCATCATGTTTCAGTCTCAACCCTCAAAGTCTCAGCTGAGATACATCCTCTTCCTTCCCACCTTCCACCTACCCCTCTTCCACTTTCTGCCTCCCAGCCTCCCCCCTGCTCCTCCTCTTCCCCGCCTTCTCCATCATTCTCCCCACTGCCCCCTTCTCCCCTTCCCTCTGATCACCCTATGTCCTCTCCTCCATCTTCTACTACCTCTGACCGTCCCGCTGTTAAGTCTGTTCTTAACTTACCCCTTCCTCCTGGCTGTACACGTGCCTCCCTTTTGTCTCAACGATCCCCATCCCTGACCCCTCGCCCCCCTGACCCTACTGACTGTCCTTCACCTAATACACTTGACCCCCACCTGATACCCCTGCTCCTGCTAACCCCTCTACTCCGGACGCTACCATTCCAGCTATCATCACCCGCTGACCTCTACACACTGTCTGTTCTTCAATGGAACATTCACGACTTCCGCTCCCACAGATGAGACCTTTGTCTCCTGATTTCTTGCTATAAGCCTCATGTTATCTGCCTCCAAAAAACTTTCCTCACTCAGCCCCGTCCAATTCCCACTTGATGACCTCCTTCCCCCAACAAATACACGTCCTGCCTCTGATCTAACCCTCCTGCTATACGTGCCGCTTGCTTTCCCCTTCCCGCACCGTGTCACTCTTTCTCTATAACCCCTCCCCTTCATTATGCTTTGCCATAGTGCCGTATCACCTCTGATGTATGGCACATTTTCCCCTTTTGGGCATTAATTCAATTCAATTCAAGGCCAGATTGTGCCGCCAGTGTGTGTGATTGTGACACACTTTAGTAAACTCTCGCCTTAATAGAAAGTGTGAAGGCAACTGGAGTCAAGTCATGTGCCGTTTAGTATCACGGTAGTCTTGCAGATATTCAGGTTAGAAATTCGTGCAGTGTCGAGGACAGGCTGACTTATTTCCTACAAGCAAGAAAAAAACACGAAAATGAACAACAACAAAATTAGAAAAAAACAAGAAAAAGAAGAGGCTAGAATGGTGCCTAAGTGTATTCGTAGCGAAACTTTCAACAGATTTTTTTAAATATGCATTTTGTTTTTGTTTACTATAAAGTTTACCCGGCGGGGTGGCTCGGTTGGTAGAGCTGCGGGCTCGCGTGTGCAGCGTCCCTGCGCATTCGGACAGCGGTTCGAGCCCACCAGGTTCGTCCTGACGTGGTGGCGCTTTGTGTAGACAATAACCTTGTAGTTGGTACTTGCAAAGTGTCTAGATAGGATCAAAGTATTTTATCTTATACTATAAAGTTTTGCTATGACAGTTCTATTTGCAAAACATAGATATAATAATTTGTTTTCAATGCTCACGAAAATAGTGGCAATGATAATACTTTTTGTCCCTAAACAGAGATGATTCACAATGCCTCTCCTTTCTTTCCCAATCATGATGCTTTGTCCTATCTCATTATTGTTATAGTTATATAAACATTACACTTGACGTCAACACATCACTAATAGTCCTGCCTTCTTTGCCACACGGACAACAGAAAATATCAATAATACGAATATAAAGCGAGGTATCTTAGTCAATGGCAAAAATATATATCAGATTTAGTTCATGTATTGTCTCTCTTTTCCCTCTCTCTCTCTCTCTCTCTCTCTCTCTCTCTCTCTCTCTCTCTCTCTCTCTCTCTCTCTCTCTCTCTCTCTCTCTCTCTCTCTCTCTCTCTCTCTGTGCTTCTGCTTTCTTGGTCTTGTGAGTGGGATTCATGGCATCCGCCCAGCACAGTCCAGCTATCACGCAGCCTTCCTCTGAGGCGTTGGCTGGTGTGCTCGTGATGCAATATTCCAGCTAAATCTTAGCACTGAAAACTCTCGTCCACGGCTGTCTCAGGGCTGCGGAGGAGACACTCTCCAGTATCTTCTTCACCAGCTCCTTGAGAGTAACCAAGGCCTCCTATAACACCTATAGGAGGAGGTGTTCTAGGAGGCCTTGCAAGAACGCACACAAATCAGACCACCAGCCGGAGGACACCAAGGAAGGTCAAGGAGACCAACACGAACCAGCGCCGATCAGTGCTGTAAAGTAAACTACATGTAGAAGTACAGCACAGCACATGACAAGGCTCCGAACTGACCTGAGCTGATGTGTCCAATACTGCCTGGCACATCACTAGCCCCCCCTCTCTCTCCCCCTCTCTTTCTCTTTGTCGGTAGCGTCGCAGTAACAGAGAAGGGGGAGGGGAAGGGGGAGGGGGTCCATGCTAGCCAGAGAGCCTCAGCTGACAGTCACGTAGCCTACATTTTATCCCAGTATTCGTATGCATATGATATAAACACAAATTAATACGAGTGCATTTTTCTCACGAGTGCACGAGTGAGTCGGAAACAAAAGTGGATAGGAGTGCATTTTTCAAAGCTTTATTTTTATGATTTCAAAAAGTTCCCGCTCACATGAAGGTTTATTAGTTTTCCTTGTATTACTTTCCACACCAAGCAATGTCGTAACTCCCTCCCGCGTCGCCATTACAGCTTGTGGGTGTCGAGGCTTGGCGCAGGAAGCCATTATCTACAATCAGTGTTCTTCAAACTTTTTTCATCGCGACCCAGTTTGATTTTATGCCTTACATTCACGACGCTATTGTACTGTTGCTGCTTTCTCTCCTCGTTGTGAATTTTTATTGCAACTACATACAAACATACATACATGTGCATATAAATGTGCATACATATATACATGCATGCATCTATGGATTCAAAATAATTGCATATGTTCGAGTGTGCCAATGTAGATTTTATCGATTAGAAATATTTTTGGAATATGTAGAAGTGCTGTGTCAAATATTGTAACTACGTAGAGAAAAATAGTTTTTATTGATTGGAAAGTGTAGAGACGCGTATAGTGCTGCCTCCTATCGGTATTTTCTCTCTCTCTCTCTCTCTCTCTCTCTCTCTCTCTCTCTCTCTCTCTCTCTCTCTCTCTCTCTTCTCTTCTCTCTTCTCTCTCTCTCTCTCTCTCTCTCTCTTCTCATCTCTACTCTCTCTCTCTCTCTCTCGCTCTCATATAATGTATATCCATATTATTCATACAATTATCTGTTTACGTACGTGGCGACCCACTAAGCAAAATAGTTGCACCAGTATTGGTCGCGAACCGTACTTGAAGACCCTGATCTACATCCCTAAGCACCGTGAAATGACACTCTTCTCTGCATCTTTCCTTCATACAAAAGTTTCTAACGATTGAATTCCTTCGGGTTAAGTTTCCCGGGTTGATAAGGTATGTCAAAGCATTCAGTCATTACGTGATTTATTTGTCACGTTGACGTCGACTGGACAACCACTGCCTCACCGCAGCTCGGTCTGCCGTGTGGACAGCAACACAGGTGTTCTGCAACGTTTCCGCCAGAGCAGACCTCTCATTCCACAGACCTTAATGTCCAAATTAATAGTAAAAACACAAAGAAAAAGTATAGCATGCCATGTCAGGTTCTCTCTAAATTTTGGTGACTGGAACCCTGACTCCCCGGTGTCCTCTACCACCCCCTGCATCACCCTGTAGCCCCGGTGTGTCCCCTACCACCCCCTCCATCACCCTGTAGCCCTGGTGTGTCCCCTACCACCCCCTGCATCACCCTGTAGCCCTGGTGTGTCCCCTACCACCCCCTGCATCACCCTGTAGCCCTGGTGTGTCCCCTACCACCCCCTGCATCACCCTGTAGCCCTGGTGTGTCCCCTACACCCCTCACACCCTGTAGCCCGGTGTGTCCCCTACACCCCTGCATCACCCTGTAGCCCTGGTGTGTCCCCTACCACCCCCTGCATCACCCTGTAGCCCTGGTGTGTCCCCTACCACCCCCTGCATCACCCTGTAGCCCCGGTGTGTCCCCTACCACCCCCTGCATCACCCTGTAGCCCCGGTGTGTCCCCTACCACCCCCTCATCACCCTGTAGCCCCGGTGTGTCCCCTACCACCCCCTGCATCACCCTGTAGCCCCGGTGTGTCCTCCCCCTCTACCTTCCTTCCCCTACCACCCCTCGCATCACCCTGTAGCCCCGGTGTGTCCCCTACCACCCCCTGCATCACCCTGTAGCCCCGGTGTGTCCCCTACCACCCCCTGCATCACCCTGTAGCCCGGTGTGTCCCCTACCACCCCCTGCATCACCCTGTAGCCCCGGTGTGTCCCCTACCACCCCCTGCATCACCCTGTAGCCCCTGTGTATCCCCTACCACCCCCTGTATCACCCTGTAGCCCCGGTGTGTCCCCTACCACCCCCTGCATCACTCTGTAGCCCCGGTGTGTCCCCTACCACCCCCTGCATCACCCTGTAGCCCCGGTGTGTCCCCTACCACCCCCTGCATCACCCTGTAGCCCGGGTGTCCCCTACCACCCCCTGCATCACCCTGTAGCCCCGTGTGTCCCCTACCACCCCCTGCATCACCCTGTAGCCCGGTGTGTCCCCTACCACCCCCTGCATCACCCTGTAGCCCCGGTGTGTCCCCTACCACCCCTGCATCACCCTGTAGCCCCGGTGTGTCCCCTACCACCCCCTGCATCACCTGTAGCCCCGGTGTGTCCTTACCACCCCCTGCATCACCCTGTAGCCCCGGTGTGTCCCCTACCACCCCCTGCATCACCCTGTAGCCCCGGTGTGTCCCCTACCACCCCCTGCATCACCCTGTAGCCCTGGTGTGTCCCCTACCACCCCCTGTATCACCCTGTAGCCCGGTGTGTCCCCTACCACCCCCTGCATCACCCTGTAGCCCGGTGTGTCCCCTTACCACCCCCTGCATCACCCTGTAGCCCCGGTGTGTCCCCTACCACCCCCTGCATCACCCTGTAGCCCCGGTGTGTCCCCTACCACCCCCTGCATCACCCTGTAGCCCGGTGTGTCCCCTACCACCCCCTGCATCACCCTGTAGCCCCGGTGTGTCCCCTACCACCCCCTGCATCACCCTGTAGCCCCGGTGTGTCCCCTACCACCCCCTGCATCACCCTGTAGCCCCGGTGTGTCCCCTACCACCCCTGCATCACCCTGTAGCCCCGGTGTGTCCCCTACCACCCCCTGCATCACCCTGTAGCCCCGGTGTGTCCCCTACCACCCCCTGCATCACCCTGTAGCCCGGTGTGTCCCCTACCACCCCCTGCATCACCCTGTAGCCCCGGTGTGTCCCCTACCACCCCCTGCATCACCCTGTAGCCCCGGTGTGTCCCCTACCATCCCCTGCATCACCCTGTAGCCCCGGTGTGTCCCCTACCACCCCCTGCATCACCCTGTAGCCCCGGTGTGTCCCCTACCACCCCCTGCATCACCCTGTAGCCCCGGTGTGTCCCCTACCACCCCCGCTGTAGCCCCGGTGTGTCCCCTACCACCCCCTGCATCACCCTGTAGCCCCGGTGTGTCCCCTACCACCCCCTGCATCACCCTGTAGCCCCGGTGTGTCCCCTACCACCCCCTGTATCACCCTGTAGCCCCGGTGTGTCCCCTACCACCCCCTGCATCACCCTGTAGCCCCGGTGTGTCCCCTACCACCCCCTGCATCACCCTGTAGCCCCGGTGTGTCCCCTACCACCCCCTGCATCACCCTGTAGCCCCGGTGTGTCCCCTACCATCCCCTGCATCACCCTGTAGCCCCGGTGACCGAGCACGCGCGGAATAGACACGGGATGTGACCCAAGGAGTTGTGACCTCAAAGTCCCGGCAGCAGCTGAGACGAGGGTGGCAGTTCCTCATCCCTGTGTTTGTGTGTGCGTGTGTGTGCGTGTGCGTGTGCGTGTGTGTGTGTGTGTGTCAGTTTGTACTATTTCGAGCCTTGGCGCTTTACGCATGAATAAATGTCATGTTTAACCTTCTACTGTGGGAAATTTCAGGGTTAAAGCCCCGGCTGCGCTCCGGCAGCAATGCTGAAATTTAATGTCTGAGGGTCAATCCTGATATTCATGATGTCAAACCTTTTGACGTCGTTCATTTGAATATAATTTATGCTCTGGGCTCCCGGTCTAGCACTAGCTAGCGAGAGAGGATTGATTGCGACCCCAGGCGATTCCCAGGGTAAAACGGCAAGCTTATCCCACATTTGGTTAATACCTGACCAGGCTGCACTATTGTGCACTGAGATAAGAAAGAAACACACTAAGGAGAAAAACACGTCTGGCAGTCCCGCGTCACCCCCGCCACCACTGGCAACAGCCAGCCCGTCATACCCATCCCAAGAAACTCCTCCGTGGAAGAGGGGCTGAAAACTTGATGGGGCAGGAAGGGTGGGAGGCCGAAGGCCGTGCACTAACTCTGTCGTGGACCCAAAAATAGGCTTTTCATACTTCAAAGTCGTCATTTTAGGTCCTCTCCAGAGCTAGTGCACTAGCTCTGGTACTGGACAAGGCTCCGAACCTGACCTGAGCTGAAGTGTCCAATACTGCCTCGCACATGACAAGCACCCCGCTTATCTTTCCCCCTCTCTTTCTCTTTGTCGGTAGCGTCGCAGCAAGAGAGAAGGGGGAGGGGAAGGGGGAGGGGGTCCATGCTAGCCAGAGAGCCTCAGCTGACGGTCACAATTCCTACATTTGATGATTTTTATCCCAGTACTCGTATGCATACGAAATACCACACAATTGATAGATTTTTATTTTTCAAAAGCTTTATTTTTATGATTTCAAAAAGTTCCCGCTCACATGAAGTTTATAGTGTTTCCTTGTATTCCTTTCGCACACCAAGCAATGTCGTAGCTCCTCCCGCAACAGGGCGTAGCAGAGGGGGGCCAAGGAGGCCATGGCCCCCCCCCAATTCAACACATGTACTTTAAGTGTAGGGTATAGTTTCATCAATTTTACTATATTGAATATCATGCAAAGAACCAATAAATGACCCCCATAGGGCTCAATATGACTCCAATTAAGTCAGATCTTCAAAAAATTGTCTGGGGAGTTTACAACGCCTCCCAGACCCCCAGCTGATAAGGCACCCACCCCTCAACCATCATTGGGAGGTGGGCCCCCCCAATTTTTTTTCCTGGCTACGCCCTTGCTCCCGCACCATCACAGCTCGTGGGTGTCGAGGCTTGGCGCAGGAAGCCATTATCTACATCCTTAAGACAACGTGAAATGACACTCTTTTTCTTCGTCTTTCCTCACACAAAATGGTTTCTAAGCAGAGCATGTAATCTGGTACGCTTAAGGCCTATCCAGACGAGCGGGCGTGCCCGGCGGCATATTCCCGATTTCTGGAAGAGTATGTGGCGTTTACTCTTGAACACGTCAGGTTAGGTTATGTTAAGTTGTGGATATGTTAGATTAGAGATACCCAGTAATTCTTCGCTAACTTTGCCTGGAAATCACAATGAGGGTAATTGCGAGCGAATCCTATGGTTAGTTTCGGAGCTACAGCCAAGCGTCTTCACTGGGAAACCACATACTCGCATAGAGAACGGGAATATGCTGCCCGGCGAACAAATTGTGCCGGGCAAGCCCGTGAATGTTGTCCACACGGCAGAGTCGATGAATGGGCGGGCGTGCCCGACGATGCCAGTAGGTTGTCGAAATGCGGTACGATAAACCATGGTGGCCCCATACTACTGCGAGAAGTATGGTGTTAGCATACTTGTTGTCTGTGTGTATAAAGTTCTTGATGTAACCGTGTTACAACGAAGTGATATGTGGGAGGCAAGCCTTGTAATTTATCCCTAATGTTAATTTGTGTCCGGGCAGCGGCGTAGCTCCTCAAGCCACCGGGCACCACACGGTGACTCGCTCAGGGGGGGGATCGGGCAATTCGAGAGGTTTGCCCGTCAAATTGCCCGAACCGACGGCATGCCCGCCGATCAGGCCGCTCGTCTGATAGGCCTTTAGGTTTTTCGAAATCTACGGTACGGTTGGTTAATTTGTACTTTGATAAAAGTACGGGTTCGATTTTAAGGTTCGGTATGTGTTGTTAAAGTTCGGTACGGTGCGATCTTTAGATATATATTTTCGTTCGATATCGAACCCGTTTCGTGCTCAGCAGAGGGATAGTTCAATAGGCCATGTGTCTACTATCTACCATCTTCATGTATATCAATCTAGTCCCTCACTTCAAATTCTCACGTGGATGATTCTGAGGGATAAAGAAGCATTGTTTTAGCCACTCGCTGCTTGGTTTCATCTTGTACGCAGTCACCACGCGTTAGCCCTTCACGCCCATAGATTCCAACGATTTAGAAACTTGAATCTATACCTAAAATCTGGAAAAGCTACGATCTAATATTACTAGGGTCAAAGAGGCAAATACTGAAGGAACATTGACATTAAAACAATTGCAACTGTTTTAAACTTTATTTTCGACAAATGTTTGTGAAAAATATTTTTTGCCAGATAATCACAGCTCTCCTAAATCATGAGGAAATAAACACATAGTAAGTATAAAATAGATTGATACACAACACAGACAATGAGCCAATTGGGTGCTTTAGTTGCAAAATACGTGAAGAAATGAAGCAATGAGAATTTTCATTATTTCCTGTGCTATTTTTTCCTGTGCTATTATTTTCTGGGCCATTTTTTTCCTAATTCGATTTTTTTTCATGTGCCATTATTTTTCTGGGTCATTTTTTCCTGAGTCCATTTTTTCGTACATTGTCGATGGCTTGGCCGTGAACTAGCGCCACGCCCTTTGAAGCACCAACCTGAATGCACACGATGTGTTCGGTTGAAGAGCGTTACACCTGTTGTCTTGGGGCCGTCGAAACTTATGTCCTTGGATCTTTGTGGTTCTTGAGGCAGCTCTCAACGGTTTCCTTTTTATCACAGAAAGCTTGAACGCAGACGTAAAAACAACCAACAAACACTGTCCTCACATGCCGCTTTTGAAAAAGCAGCAGAGTTAAATGCGTTCAGAGAAGAGTTGGCCAAGTTAAGTTCAGAGTTTGTTCTATACTTTTATAACTCCTTTACTTCTTTTATAACTCTTTATTACTTTGTCTACTCTCCGCGCTAAAAGTACAGAGAATTAAAGGCGTTGTCAAGTATCAACACCCTCATGTCGTCACCGACGAAGGCAGTCCGACCTGGGGTCCTTAATGGTCCCGCTGCAATGGTAACTCGTTGAGGCTTTGCTTTTGGGCCGCATCCACATCTATATGATTTCTTGGTTAGGCGAGTGTGGGCTGTAAGGTGCATGTAGTGTAGTGTGCGTAGTAATAGTTTGTTGTGTAGAGGGCAGGCTGCACTCTTCATGTTACTGGACACTAAGGTCGGCGGAGGACAACGGTGAGGTGTCTCAGTAGAGATCGGATAAAAATTTATTTAGCCTCATAGAGTTACCATTGCAAGGGGACCATTAAGTACCCCAGGGTCGGACTGCCTTCTTGGTGACGACATGAAGGTTGTATGATACTTGACACCTCCTTTAATTCCTCTGTACTTTTAAGAGCGGAGTGTTTGTTGCAACATTGGTTTTGTAACTTGTATATAATGTTCTAGTTTGCAACATCTTGCGTTCCCTTTTGTTCCATTGGCCCTCTTGTAACTCTTGTAATTCCTCGTCCGCAATCAACACTTTCGAAACAGCCTCGGATTAGTATTCAGTTTGATTTTGGGTCGAAAAGTTACTCCACATCGCGTCTTCTGCGTCTTTCTTCTCTTGCACTGCGAGGCCTCCAGATCTTGTTTGTCCTTGTCTACCGTTCTAACAGAGGAATGCGATCCACCTGCTACTTTATATCCTGGTTAGAAGGCATGAATCACTGCTTGAATTGCTCGATTTCCATGATGTGGATCAGGCTTGACCAGTTCTACGAGGCAGCACTCTTGGCCGACGTAGTGACTGGGCTTAGAAGACAGACGTACGGTAGGCTTGCTCTCAGATCCCTCTACCAGACTGTTTGCTTTCTGCTATTTCTTCTGGTTGTTATCCAGATCTATCCGTGTTTGATTGGGAAGGGCAGGACGAAGCGCTCTGCAGTACATGTACTAATGACTGCATCAGGGTATGGCAGCAGATGAGGTAGCGTGTTCTCAGGACGGGAGGTGGCCGGGAACTGCTGATCTGTGCTTGCATCCACTCATGATCATGTTTGGGTTTTAGCTCGAGACCGAAGAGTCGAAACGTATAAATGATTAGTGATCGGAAGCAAAGATAACAACGTTTCACTTGTCTCACCTTAATCATTTGTTACTCTGATATAGGTATGCTAACTCGCTTATGTATTTGTTATAGAATATTTCAGGTAATCAATTAGTATCTTGGCTTCTATAGGTAATCATAGCTGTGATAATGTACATACACACATCCTTTGCCAACTATCTCATACGTCATATAAGACTCCAATAAATACGTGTTTTTCGGGTGGTCAGCCAGCTGGCTTATTGTTTGGATATATAATAAAGTTTCTATAAAAAAAATATATCAAGGGTGTTTAATAGTCGCCTATATGTGTCCATACGAGGATGGTGAGACTTGAACCACTCTTGAGCCCTGATTGGCCACGCCAGCAGCACCATCTACCATGGGAATCCGTCGCTGGGGTTGGCGTACAATTAATCAATTAGGAGGCTGCCAAGCGGATCACAGCACAGCATTCAGAGACAATTCACAATGCCTGACCCTTCAAAATAAGTGTGATGTATAGATGCGCTATATGATAATATTAGTAAACAATGCATTCCACCAAAGATACTATCGTGGTTTGTGTGTAAAGTGGCAACACAATCACTTAAACCTTCGGAATGAGAAATGATAAGTTTGTGGCATTAGGGCAATAACATGTCCCCTTGCATGTAGTTCCCGTCCATTGCCTCAGGTTCCCCCATTGTAGGTTTGTCATATAAATAGGCTTCACTGAAGCTTCATACAACTGTTGGTACAAGGGCGGTGTCATGCCCTGCTGTTTCTCTCCCGCCGGGGGCATACATGAGGCCGTTGAAGGGTTCGTACAAGCTGTGGGTACTAGTGCGTGTCATGTCCTGGCTGGTCTCTCCCGCCGGGGGCATACATTGAAGGCCGTTTGAAGGGTTCCGTACAAGCTTGTTGGTACTGAGTGCGGTGTCATGTCCTGCTGGGTCTCTCCCACCGGGTGGGGGGCATACATTAGGCCGTTTGAAGGCTTCATACAAGCTGTGGTATAGTGCGTGTCATGTCCTTCATGGTCTCTCCCACCGGGGGCATACATGAGGCCGTTGAAGGCTTCATACAAGCTGTTGGTACTAGTAGTCCAATCAATTTAGCGCGTTTTAACCCCTCAACCCCCACACAATTGCAATAGAAACAAACAATATTTTATGAAACCCTGTTGATCCACAGAACAAATAATCTGAAATTATACTCAATTCTAATGAGTGGATCAATTATTTTTTTCAGATTGAACGAGAGCCGTGAACGAGAGGTGGAGTAGAGGGGTAGAGGACGAGAGGTGGAGGTCCAAAACAGCGGTCAATGTTGATGACGCGAAAACCGTGGGAGAAAGGGTCTTGGGGCAGATGAGTGGTAAACGTGTGCTTGAATACATCATCAAGAAGAACAGTCAAGCCATAACTATGGACTCAGAGACTGCAATGACGACACCAGACGGAGACATCAATATCAACCCTCAGTTACTCTTCCAGAGACTTGTGATCGCTGGCACTGAATTAGGGGACTTATCCAAAGCACTCGTTTGTGAGTTATGCGCATATCCTCCTTCTTTGTTCGAGACTAAATATGCCTTGCTCTCCGCCAATAAGCCAGCGTTAGTCTCAGCAATCAAATCCTTGGCACCTGCCGATACTATACAACCATCCGATATACAATACGTACTAGATGGCGGTGCCCTATTGCAGCGCATACCGTGGCAGTCAGGTGAACAGTACAATAATATTCTTGACCGCTACCTGAAATATGTTAGTAGGCACTACGGGCATGCTATCGTCGTGTTTGATGGCTATCGTCAAGGTCCCTCAACGAAAGACTGTGCTCATCAGAAAAGGGGTGAGCGCCCATCAGTGAAGGTATCTTTTTCTGAAACCATGACGCTTACTGTCAAGAAGGAAGAGTTTCTTCGGAACAAGAATAACAAGCAACAATTCATAGACATCCTTGGTAAGAAACTGGAAGAATCTCATTGTGAAGTGCTTCATGCGAGTGGAGATGCGGACCTACTCATAGCAACAACTGCAGTTCGTAGTTCTTCAAAATCCAACACTGTTCTTGTTGGCGAAGACACTGACTTGTTGATACTACTGTGCTATTATTTCAGCAAGAATAGTGCGCACAGTCTCTACTTAATGTCGGAGCCGAAAAGGGGTTCATTGAATCCAAGACAATACTTGGACATTGGCAAAGTCAGAGAGGCTCTGGGTGAGACTGTGTGAAAACATTCTCTTCATCCATGCATACCTGGGATGCGACACGACATCAAGGGTCTTTGGGATCGGCAAAGGCAATGGACTCAAACTGTTCAAGGACAATGATATGTTCCGGCAAGCGGCCCTAATTTTCGGCAATGAATACTCAACACAGGATGAGATCATTGCTGCAGGAGACAGAGCAATGGTTTGTGTGTACGGAGGGAAACCATCAGACAATTTAAACGAATTGAGAGTAGTAAAATTTCATGCTAAGGTGACAACAAACAGAACAGCATTGCACCCACGGGTACTTCCGCCAACGAGCTCAGCTTCCAAATATCACAGCCTACGGGTATTCCATCAGGTTCATGAGTGGAAAGGACACAAACTCAATCCACTTGACTGGGGATGGAGTATCATGGACACCAGGATGATCCCTGTGCATTCTGACCTCGCTGCAGCACCAGAGTATCTCCTAAAGCTTGTTAGATGTTCATGCAAGGGTGGCTGCAGTGGTAAACGTTGTGGTTGTCGGAAAAATTGGGCTGCCTTGCACATTCGCATGTGGACTGTGCAGAGGTAGTTGTTCAAAAGCAGACGAATCAGTAGACGTTTTCGATGCTGCTGATGATGGTGACCATGGAAGAGATGAAGTGACGTGTTAAATATTGTGAACGGACCTAAGTTCATTGTGTACACATAGTTTTTGGTAGTGTATCCCAACATTCCCCTATATAATATAAGACCTTGTGTTTGTAATTGTAATTATCTATATATGTATATGCCTACCTATCTAACTATATTTCTTGACTCACTATTAACTAATTAAGTACTAGAAATTACGAACTTTATTCAGCTCAAGAATATTTTTTTCACGAAATTCCCAGACTCACATCAGCTCAAATTTAATACCCGTATCACCTTTACGGGTAATGTCAGTTTCCTGAAGAAGACTAGCAATACATTTTTGGTGAGGGGCTATATATAAATCAAGTTTATTGCTGCATTTCACAGCTAAGGGGGGATCAGTAATAATGGGTTTAAATGATAGCGTCACATTTTAAGTATAAATTTAATCCCATATTTTTGATGTGGGAAAAAATGATAGGCATAATATTTTGTTCATTATTGCATGTGACAGTTGTCATTTGCCATAACCAGGCCACAACTGGGTTAAATAAATAATTAAAAGTTGTTTTTGGGTTGTATTATTAAGAGTGATATTGTCGTATATTTAATTTCCAATTATTGCGGTAGTCCGAAAAAGTAACCAAAACGCAAATGACCTGAAAAAAACCCTGTTCCACTCAAAATATTTAAGTATAATCTTGGGCAGATATTCAGTAGGCATCAAGGTTTCAGAAAAATATAACTTCGTTTCTATTGCAATTTGTGGTGGGTCCATTCATATTTTGACTGGACATGTGCTGTCGTGTCCTGCGGGTCTCCCCCCGGGGCTACAAGCCGTTGAAGGGTTCGTACAAGCTGTTGGTACTATTGCGTGTCATGCCCCTCTGGCTCTCCCCCCGGGGGGCATACATGACCCCTTTAAAGGGTTCCCGTAAAGCTGTTGGTAAAAGGGGCGTGTCATGCCCTGCTGGTCTCTCCCGCCGGGGGCTACATGGGGCCTTAAGGGGTTCGTACAAGCTGTTGGTACTGTGCGTGTCAGTCCTCTGGTCTCTCCACCGGGGGCATACATAGGCCGTTAAGGGTTTCATACAAGTTTGGTACTATGCGTGTCATGTCCTGCTGTCCTCCCCCGGGGGCATCATGGGCCTTGAAGGCTTCAACAAGCTTTTTGGTACTAGTGCGTGCGTGCCTGCTGTTCTCCCCCGGGGGCATACGAGGCCGTTAAAGGGGTTCGTAAAACTTTGGGTACTAGTGCGTGTCATGCCTCTGGCTCTCCCGCCGGGGGCATACATAGCCGTTAAAGGGGTTCGTACAAGCTGTTGGTACAAGGGGTTCGTCCTGCTTTTTCTCCTCCCGCCGGGGGCATACTGAGGCCGTTAAAGGGTTCGTACAAGCTTTTGGGGAAAGGCGGGGGGGTCCCTCCTCGTCCCACTCGCAAATGTTGTGGTAAACGCCACGTTTCTACAGCTGTTCTCTGCTGCTGGGGGCTCCTCCGTCCGGGGCATCGAGGGCCCCCAACCTCCGGGGCTGGGGCTGTAATAAGTTTGTTACCTTATTATTGTCATCATTGTGTGTAGACATCTGACATTTTAAACACGGGTGATAAAGGGAAAAAACCCGGGCTGGGAAGCGAGTACTTTATTCTTGACTAGTTTCGCCTCTACGGGGCTTCTTCAGGGGAATAAGCCCGTAAAGGGTGAAACTATTAAATTTACTTTAAACCTACCAGAACCACGCCCCCTCCTTTCCCCCCTTTTCTACGAGCAGCTGTTGGGCTTCCTCGTATCATCAAAACCAAATATCCTCACTATTTCCAGCGCGTGACCACTGGACAGAGCTCTTCACTACAAAGGGTAATATTTTAAATATGGGCCCAAACATAGTGTTGTAGTGCACTTTTCTTCACTAAAAAAGAACTGTGCTACACTATGGTGTTGGTGTAGGGGTGAATCTTCACTCTTGTGGGAAAGATTGCTCTCCCCTGTCCCGCCGTTAATTAAGTAGTGAGGATATTGTGAGGTTGTGATGTACAAAGGAGTGCCCAATCGCTCCCCCGTAGAAAGAGGAAAGGCAGGGGGCGTGGCTTCGGGGAAAGTTAAACGAAAATTTTACATAGCCCCGGAATATAGTACTCGCTTCTCCCCCCGTGTCCTTTTATCACTTTTTTTTTTGTTATCTTGTTATTTTCTACAAAATTATATTATTTTTTTTATCTCATTCCCAAAGATAGCATCATCATTACCTCTTATCACCAAAATCCATTTATTATTGTCACTATCATGGTTATTTTTTAATGAAAACTATTATTGTTGCTATTGTTTTATCATTAAAATATCTTTCATCATCATTCCAAATCTAGTTATCATTATCACAATATTGTCCCATTATCATTGTTGGTATGTCTTTCATTACAAATCCTGAAAGAGATGCATCGAAAACACACGTATTCAATTGTATTTTTCTCTTCAAAAAAAAAGAGAAATCATCCAAAAATTCAAAATCGCGTACTTTTAGTTGATTCTGTTCGGGATGGAACAAAAAATCACATTTTAATTTAAATTTCCCCTTGACTTCATGTTTTATTTACGACATGATTTTTTTCTTAATTTTTTGAAGCGTCACGTGACAAAATAAATGTATAAATATATTTCCTACCCATCTATTCTAGAAAGGAGCAAACACACCACACACACACACCACACCACACACACAATTGTTCAATTTTCCCCCCTCCCTGTCAAAACCCCGGGTCTACAAAACTCGGGGATGTGACGGGGGGGGGTGTTGAATTTTTTGCACTTGTCCGGGGCCCTTAAGACCACTTAAAACCACTTAAACCATTTAAAAACCACTGGGGGAAAAGTGTTAAAGGGACTTAACTTGTTCGTTTTTGTCAAAACGTAGGTTGCGAGGAATTTAAAAAGCTTTTTTAGAGGGTTCCATGCTTCATAATGTTAAGACAACGCTTTTAGATATTATCAAAAGAAATCTTAAAATCCGAAAAAAAGGGCTAAAGTCTTTTGGTAAGCGATTTCGTCACAGGGGGAATCACCCCGTTAATAGAATTGTTAAAAAGGGGAACTCTTTTCTAGCAAAAGTTTAAATATAACACAAATTGGGGCGTTGAAAAACAAACTAGATAAATACTTTCGTACTTCGCCCTACGTATATTTGCTGGATTTGTTGTATTTTTATTATTATTTAGCTTTAGATTACATCTCTCTTTCAGTTTTCCCCCAAAATGCCGGGGCAGACTTTTAATTGTTTATGTTTTTGGGTTTTTTCTCATTTTTTTCCTTGGATCGTACCCTCCATCGTATTTCCTCGATCGTAGGGAGAGATGTAGTGGGAGGAGCCTTGAAAATAATTTGCTATTTTTTTTACCACTAACACGTTAAACTATAGTTGTAGAAATGTCACAAGGCACCCTCTTTTGGGCCCCATTGGGGTTTTTTTCTGCGTTTTCCTCCTTTGTATTCCTTTTTTTATTTCTTTACTTCTTCCCTTACCTTTCCATTCTCTTTCTATTCTCCTTCTTTTTTTCCTTCTTCTTTCCCCTCCACCCTCCACCTCTTTTCTTCAAAAGGGTTTCTTTCTATTTTTTATATAAATTCTAAGCTGTTATCTACAGTTGAATACCGAGGCTTGTCTTGTAAAAAAAGTCGAAAAAAGATAATCCCCCCCCCCCCCCAACACACACACATTTTTGGATAGCACTATCGTGTTTTGTTATGTATTAACGTACGCCCTCTTCGCACCCCCGTTGGAAACACCCCGACCCCCCACTCCCCACCACCCCACCAAAAATGATCAGGATTTTTTGTACGGAGCGTTGAGGGGGTGACGGCGTGGTCTGTTTGCAGCTGGACTGTCTTAGGAATTGCAGCTGGGGTAGTGGCAGGATTTCAGCTGGTAGTGGCAGGGATTGCGCTGGACTTGGGAGGGGGTTGCAGCTGGGCTCTGCAGGATTTACTGGGCACTGGCAGGGTTGCGCTGGACTAGGGCGGGATTGTAGCTGGACGGTTGCAGGTGTTAAGGTTTTTGGGGGCCGGGGCAGGTGTTTTATGCACTTCGATTGCTTGGTGACTCGCGGACCTTGTGGGGCGAGCGGTGTTGCTGGGCAGGGACAAATCCCTTTGGGGGAGCCCTGAGCCCCAACCTCAGCTCTTAATGAATAGAATGTTGGTAACGAGTACTTCTTTATGCAGTTTCCCAATGGGCGTTGTGAAGGAAAAAATTGTGAGTTTTGTTTTCCCCCGTCTTTGCCTCCACGCCCACCTTGAGCGCACCCCGTGGGGGTCGTTGGGTAACACTGGTCCGGGGGAAACCCAAACCTCAAACTTTGTGTTGTTACTTATTCGTCATTCAACCTCCTCCCCCAAAGGGGTCCCCCGGGTGCACGAACGATTATCGACACTTTGTTTTTTGTTTGTTTTGCTTTGATATCTTCTAAAGTTTTCCTTGCTCCACAAGTGATCCCCTGCGGTACAGTCTTGGGCCGAGGGGGTCGGGACCTGATGAAACCCTTTGCGAGAACAAAAAAGCCACAACCACGCCTCCCCCCATCGTCTCCACCTAAAGCGACGGATACTTTTACTCTGTTATAGGGGCCCCACCTACACACACACACACGCCACACCACACACCACAACCACGTCACCAAAAATTTAAAACAAATTTTTCAGTAAAATTGGGCTTTGTTTTTTTTCGTCTCCACTTCCTTCTTCTTTTTTTTTGTTATTTAAAATACAAACATACACCTACATACCACACATAAATCCATAAGTACCCAAAACACATACAAACACATTTCACACGCATAAATACACATGATCATACTACTATATCTGCATACTACTTCACAATCAGCATACTAGTACCCACAAACTACATACAACACAAAATAACATCAAAAACATTAACGTAATTGCAAAACATACATCACATACAACATACAACATACATACATACAGCCGCTATAAAAAGTATTTGCTTTGAATCACTAACCTATCACTTTTCCGGGGGGACTACAATGTATCATAATTATGTTAAAATAATATATATGTATCTTAAAGTTACCAGCAAACCTTTAACTGTTTTTATGATTGTGGCATGAGCGAACATTTCATGTCAAGAAAATACGACAGAGGAAGTGATATCGTACTAAAGAGTTGTCACATGCCATTGATAAATATCCATCTTGTAATTATGTCTAAATTAATCTATTTTGGCAAAACACAACTGTATCCCGTTTGGATAGGGTGAAAGGATCACAACATTGAAGGGCTGCTGAATGGCGCCTTCTGAACGAAACTCTGTGGGGAAATATACATTCTTCGTATTGTCCTTGTAGTGACCCCCGCTCGAGATTGATTCTTGAACCAGGCAGGCTTAAATTTCGACAAAATCTCCCCAATTTTTCCCACATTGCGAATATTGGACTTTAAAAAATACTCCCCACATGCTGGGAAAGTTTTTTGCCTCATGTATGATGTTTTTTGGCCGTCAGTGAAATATTGTTGTATCATCGTTAAGAACATTTTGGGTCCCTGTTCAAAGCTCCAGTAATCGGCCGCGCGTCGCCCAGGCACAAAGCTTGGCGGCGGGGGGCCTGAGGACAGGCGCCGCGCTGCTTTGCCGTCCGTTTAGAGGTTTGTGGTGAAGCTGGTCTCCAGTGGTGGGGCGGGCGTTTTTGTGGAGTGATGAGGCCCCGCAGAGACTCCTTGGCCGGGGGGCACCAGAGGAAAGCTGGAAAACAGGGGAGGGGAGTGACACACAGTGTCGGGGTAGATGGGGGGGGGGCACCCGGGCCGCGACGCCCCCACTCTGCCACTTGAGGAGGGGCGCTGTGAAAATAATCATCAAATGCAGACAAAAAAAAGTGTCCAAAACTCTTTCTTTGTAAAGGGGCTTCACCCCCTGCCTGCACGTCTCTGATGGACATTTTTGGAGGAAAAACCGTGTTATTGGGAAATAGCAGAGAGGGGTACGTAAACAAAAGGGAAAAGTGAGGCCACGTCAACACTTCCCCTTTCCCCCTATAAAAAACATGACGGGTTCCAAAAATAATATTTGCGCGGGGCTTATAGAAGAATGTTTCTTGGAACCAATAAGAACAGAAGGTATTATTCTAGTGTTTTTTCCCAAATCCCCCCCTCCCAAAACAAGCTTGGGGGGCCCGGGGGGAAACACATATTTGGCGGGGGGCAAAATTGCGTCGCAACCACATCGTTTTTGGTTAGGGGTTTGAAACAATTCCCCCTTTAAACTAGGGAAAAATTTATTTGGTTTTCTACTGATCCCCGAGACTTGAACCTGACGATCTTCACAGAAAGATGACCGAAGTGTCGAGAACCCCCAAAATCCCCACTAGGAGGTTAGGTTATATTGGTTAGGGTTGGGGGAAGTTAGGTTAGGTTGATTTGGTTTGGTTGGTTAGTGCACAGCACAGCACGAGGGCTCGAGGAGGGGGGCTAGGTTTGGTCTGTAATTTTTTCATCTTTAGAATAAAGGGTCAACCTCCTACTTTTTCTTCTAAACCTTTCGCTTAAAACTATAACATCAAACAATCAAACCACTTCTAATTCTTATAGCCACAAGCTTGGGACATGGTGGAACCGGGGGGTTTTTGGTGGGGGGGCACACATATAAAGGAATATGACCCCGATAAAATCTTGAACTAAGAAATTTCCCTGTTTATGGATTTTTTTTGTGGGGGGGGCCATATTTTTCCCTATTGTGCTCCCCCACCCAAAACCCCCCTTTCCACCTGCCCCAACTTGTTGCTATAAGAAGAAGAAGAAAAAACAGGGATGGAGCCCTTGTTTTTAAAATTTCCCCACTTTAGAAACTCCGCCTTAATAAAAAATGTGAAGGCAAATGTAGTCAAGTCATTTGCCGTTTAGTATCACGGTAGTCTTGCAGATATTCAGGATAGAAATTCGTGCAGTGTCGAGGACAGGCTGACTTATTTCCTACAAGCCAGAAAAAAACCCTAAACAGAGATGATTCACAATGCCTCTCGTTTCTTTCCCAGTAATGATGCTTTGTCCTATCTCATTTATATTTCATAGTTATATACACACTACACTTTACGTCAACACATCACTATATAATACTGCACCTTCTTTACCACACTGACAAAAGAAAATATCAAAAATACGAATATAAATCGAGGTAATAATTATTTTGTATAGTCCAGTCAAACTATGCTGAATATGGCCGAACCTAGAACAAATTGCTTCAGAAGGTTTTTTTGTTTTAAATAGTTCCCTAGAGTCCCCTCTACATCATATCAAAAGTTATCTCAAAGTTACGCCCCCTAAGGGCCCTAATTTGCATAAATTCAAGATGGCCGCCATGTCAGAATTCAATGTACAGCAAACTTTTTTCTGGGTGGTTTTAGGCCCCATAAATGTATTGCCAACAGATAGGAATGTGATATCAATCTATCAAATAAGGCTAATTCCGTCATGATATGACGTCACTATGACGTAGTATTACGTCATGTCATGACGTAGTCCCTGATTTTTACTGAAAAAAAAAAATAAAAAAAACAGGTGCACAGGTGCAACATACAGTACTAGTGATCAGCATAAGGACCTTTTTGTTGCACGGAAGGAACGCGATCATAAAGACACTTACGAGATCTTCCAGTACCTCAATGACTACAACCCATTCGTGTCAGAAGAAGGAGCATTGCACAGCGTAGCCACTGGCGTGACTGCAAGTGCCTCGTGTAACCCACATGAAGCAAGGAAAGTCGGAGAAGCTATCTTGGACAAAATGATGGGACAAAACGCATTTGACTTTGTCTTCAGAAAGAAGGAACAAATAGAAAGAATGGGACTGAAACAGCTGGTTGTGGATGGCGAAAAACTGAAAATTGACCCTCAGCTTCTCTTTCAGAGGCTGCTAATTCTAGCTAACAACAGTGACTATAGCTTGGACGATCTATTGAAATATGAACTTTCTGCGCAACCGACAGCATTGTTTGATAAACACGGTCTTCTCCGCCAAGCAAACAAGCCACAACTGGCTGATGCGCTACCGTCCACTTCATCAAATGAAGGCCAGCAGACGCGTGACAGCAAACCAGTGTACAATGTCCTCGATGGATGTTCTCTTTTACATAGATTTCCCTGGAAAAGGGGTGGAAACGTTTGACTCTATAGCTTCTACGTACGTCAAGTATGTGAACACGTTTGCAAATCCAATTGTCGTTTTCGATGGATATGAAACGGACAGCTCCACAAAATATTTGACTCATCTCAGGCGATCAAAGGGTGCAGTTGGTCCACAGGTGTTCTTCACTGGCAGCATGGCGCTAAAGTCGAAAAAGGAACACTTTTTGGGAAACGTCCAAAATAAGCAGAAATTCATCAATTTCCTGTCTGAAAAACTCCAAACCCAGGGTATCAAAACATTGCACTGCAAAGGTGACGCTGATCTTTTGATTGCATTGACTGGGGTGAAGTGCGCAAAAATTGGTGCTACACATGTTATCGGAGAAGACACCGACCTTCTGGTGTTACTTTGTCACCATGCTGAAGAGGACATGGATGAGTTGACATTTCGATCGGACAAAGCAGTGAAACCAGATAAAAACACTAAAATTAGAGAGTGGCAGATCAATGCTTTGCAGACTTCTCTGGGTGAAAAGCTGTGCTACCTGTTACCCATCATCCATGCCATTGGAGGTTGTGACACAACTTCGAGATTGTACGGGATTGGTAAGGGACTACCTCTCAAAAGGCGATGTCAAACACTTCGTTTGCAAAGCAGCTGGAGCAAGTGTTGGATTGTTCCACTCGTGAGGAGATGAAAAACCTCGGGGGAGAAGGTCCTAGTAGAATTATACGGAGGCAAGAACACAGAGTCCTTAGATTCACTGAGGATAAGGAAGTTCAAGGACAAAGTAGTGAGGTGTGCTCCCAGCGTAGAGATACAAAATCTTCCACCACACTGGATGCCGGACAGTACCACATATATCGAGCCTTTTACCAAGCTAAATGTTGGATGTCAAAGGATGAGGACTGTGCATTGAGGGCAGTAGATTGGGGATGGCAGGATCTGCAGGGCAAACTTATGCCTAGAACAATGGACTGTCAGCCTGCCCTGACAATATTCTCAAGTTGATAATGTGCCAGTGTAAAGGGGACTGCTCCACAAACAGATGCAGCTGCAGAAAGCAAGGCCTGAAATGTACAAATGCCTGTAGTGAATGTCGTGGTGATGCCTGTTCCAATAGCACAGCTATTGACGTGACTGAGGACGACACGGACTTGTAACTCACGGTAAGTAGTGCAGCTGGTTTATTGCAATAAGTAGGTAGTATTTGGTCCCAAAGAGTGTTCTAGGGCTAAAGAAACAGCAATCAAAACCAAATTCTACAGGGAATTACAATAACAAGGTACAAAATGTCTATTTTCAGTAAAAATCAGGGACTACGTCATGACATGACGTAATACTACGTCATAGTGACATCATATCATGACGGAATTAGCCTTATTTGATAGATTGATATCACATTCCTATCTGTTGGCAATACATTTATGGGCCCTAAAACCACCCAGAAAAAAGTTTGCTGTACATTGAATTCTGACATGGCGGCCATCTTGAATTTATGCAAATTAGGGCACTTAGGGGGGGTAACTTTGAGATAACTTTCGATATGATGTTCAGTGGGGTCCAATGAACCAGTCAAAGCAAAAAAACCTTCTGAAGCAATTTGTTCTAGGTATTTTATAATTTGACTGGACTAGTAGTCAATGGCAAAACTATGCATGAAATTGAGTTAATGTATTGTTGATAAGCATTTCCATAGTTATCTTCTCTGATAACCGCTGATGTTTTCTTTTCTTTTGTTTTGTCTTCAGGCGAAGGTTATGGAAACAGCGCGGACGTGATGACTTACTTCCCACACAGGACGAGGATGGGGAGGCCGCCGCATGGAGATTAAGGTCTTTGTGCATTGAGAGAGAGAGAGAGATCAGATCAGATCAAAACGTTTATTGTGAATAATGTACACATTATACATAATACATATATAATTAAGGGTACAAAATAGACAAAGGGCGCACCCCCATGCAGGTTGCATAGGAAGGATTGCCATGATTAATGAAGTTAGATAGTAAATTTGTTAATTACATTTAGATATGCATATACATAAGATTATGCTATGTTACATATATATTTATTTATTTATTTTTTAAGTCCTTTATGAAGCATTGGCAAAGTTTGGGTGACTATTTTTGACTTGGATAAGGTTACATGGTTGTAGATAATAGTGCAGCAGCCCAGCATAGGAGGCATTGGCACAGCCGCCTCTAAAAAAGATCATTTCTTGACATTCCATTACATAATGGCGGAGTGTGTGCTTCTCTTCTGTTTTACACAGGTTACATTTTTTCATATTGATGTTGTCACTGCCAGCTACCTCCCAGATGTACTTATACCCTAACCTTAGCCTACTATAACACACCTGCTGGCGCCTAGTAATTAGTCCATTTTGTATGTAGTGGGGTTGACACCCTTTTGTTAGGTCCATATATGTAGTGAGAGAAACAGACTGACCGAGCATGTTGTCAATATGTCTCTTTGTACGTTTCCATTTTCGCACACATTTCTGTTTTTAGACGGCCAAGGGACAGAGGGAGCGGAAACCCAACACCATCCTTAGACGTTTGCACTGTTGGCGAGTTCATCTGCACGCTCGTTACCCGCTATCCCACAGTGTGATGGGGACCATATAAAGTCACAGCTCTGTCCTGACACGTTATCTTATACACAAGTTAATAATTCTGTTCACGAGGACGGTGTGAAGAAGGTTCCTGGATGTTATCGACTGTAGGGCAGTCGTACTGTCAGAGGCAATGATGACGTCTCCGGCCTCTCGCTTGACTGCTGCCAGAGCCGCTGCTATCCCTAGAAGCTCCGTTTGGGCTGAGGAGCAGCCATCAGATGTTCGGATGCTTAGCGCCCGGTGTTCACCCCGGCTTTCTCCCTTAAATAGTAAAACGACCCCGGCCCCCGCACGCCCGTCCTCATGCAGCGACCCGTCGGTGTACAGGATATTGGGACACTCAGGGAGGGCATTCAATTTACAAAGGAAGTCCTGCCTCATCAGCTCACATGGTACATTACACTTCTTAACCTTGATGGTAGAATAGGACACATTGAAAACTGGCAGTTCCCAGGGGGGGGAGATCAACTGGTCTGTGTGTAATGCCCATATTCGGGAGATGATAGTATGAGAATATTATCATAAAATTCCCGAGTTATGTCTTGTAAGTAATTCTTTTTTAGTTTCACGGGTGACTCATCGTCTCATCCAAAACCACCATTTTGTTTCATTCTTCTTTCCTTTTTTCCGCCATTTTTCTCCTTCCTTCTTTCACTTCCTCTCTCCCGACACCCCGTATGCGAGGAAAGTTCCGTGGAATAATTATTCTGCGATCAGTCATAACTAACGTATTCAATTCTTTTCTTTCTTTCCAAACCATCTTCTCAGATTTAGGAACCCTCTTAGAATCCTCATGGCTTTCAAAATAATCCCTATCGTTATCGGTTATGGTCATATATGGGCGTTGTAATAAGGATACACGCTAAAATGAAAGCCCACCAAAGTTCTAAACACGATTTCCATACCACTCCACTCTGAAATAGGTGTTCGGATTGTCGACATTACATATAAAACCATCCTTCGTGAATATTAGATTAAAGACATTAAATTCTCTTACATCAAAGTAGCCAGTTTGTATTAGGAAACGGCCTCTTCGGGGGGTACGCGAGTTTTCATTACTTAAATAGTTGGTTCGGGATTATAAGTTGTTCATTTAAGGTCACGGTGAGACTTTCCAACAAATTCCTTTTTTTGGTGCGGAAAGCCCGCAGGGCACGAGTCATCATTGTTCTCTCTGCGTTCTTGAAGGTAAGACATCTGCCCCTGGCTCCGGTGTTTTTTCTCCCTTAGTATATTACATCTATATATTTCTATATAAATATATAGGTACAGTTCAGTGTCACTAAGGCATAGATGTTCCGCCCATCCTTATAAGTGTTATTAACGAGTGATTGTTCTCTCTGCGTTCTTGAAGGTTGGCGCGAAACCTCATCAACGGCCACATGGTCTTACTGTAACACACACAACACTGTCTCGCCATATCCTTTCTCTACTAGATACCTATCTTCCATGTGTGATTATAAATATTAAGTGGTATGTTACCTAGTGTAGGGCAATTCCCTGACTAGAAATTCTAGTGAAAGAGATTTATGCTCATTAGAGCTTTATCTCATAACTTAGGAAAATTCTACGTCAGGGTGTGAAGTCAGTTTCTTATTTCCGAGTAGAGTTTTCTCGGTATAGTGGTTAACCCTTATATGCTGAAGATGATCTCAAGTGAGAGACTTACCATGTCACCAAAATAAATAGGATATCATTTACAAATATAGTTCTTGTGTTATTATAAAAACCCAGGTGATTATTCTGTATTAGGAAAATAATTCCCCACACTTCCAAGAGTCCAAGCCTTGTTCGGTATAACCCCTCGTACCAACCACGACTACCAAGATCAATCTAATATTAATATAATCTAACGTGCCCCGGGAGTAATCATAGTGAAATACTCGTCAGGGCTGGTGGCAGCTAATCCCTAACCTAAACCTTATTATCCTTCCCCTTAAGTACATCCCCCTTCTCAATACTCTCCGCAGTGAGCCGTGGTCATACTATAATCATATAGTGAAGTCAGAAGACTAAGTTAAATCCTCCATTTAAGTTGTAATCATTTATCAAATCATCCCCCAAATATAATCATTCAAGTAACGTTGACCAGTCATAAAACCCCCATACCAGTGACCCCAATTTCCAGCAACACATGTGCTCCCTATCATCCATGTATTTATCAAAATTAAATGAACTGAGCAATTTCCTGACTGATGAGAGCCAAACATTACACTTTTCTTTCCACTTAGGATTGAAGAGAGCCTCATATAACTGACCATCATCATTAGTATTTAGTGATCTCATAATTTGGAGGGCTGCCATTTGCTGTACTCTATGTGTGAGAGGTGGTAGTCCTATCTCGTGTCTTGCACTATCCTGCTGTGTTGACCTTGGGCACCTAAAATTATCCTAATTGCTGTATTTTGAATGACTTCAAGAGCTTTAGATTTTCCTTTGTTGAGACGTGTTAGGGTGCTAGAGTTGTAGTCTATGACTGATCTGATTAAGGAAACATATAGCCTCTTAAGGACGGGGACAGACGACCCCACGTCTCCCATGCAACCTTCCTTAGCAACGCTAGTCGAGGCTGACAGATGTGCTTCAGTCTGGTGACTTCGTTGTGTCTTGTGTTGCAATGCCCAACAAGTACACCCATATACTTGTAGGTGGGGACTTCTTCTAGAATTTTCCCTTGTATTTTTAAGAAGCTTTATCCCGATGCCGTTTATACAGCACCTTGCTTTTCTCTGGTGATATGATGAGGCCGATAGAGTTGCACAATCTCCCAATGTTCGCAACGCGTTTTTATGTGTGTTTGTGAGTCAGCTTGTAGCACTATGTCTCAGCATAAACAGTAATAACAACCCCATCAAATTGAAAGAAGCAATGATATTCATAAGTGGGTTTAAGAGCA
>JACEEZ010021406.1:0-26924 GCA_016584305.1 Chionoecetes opilio | reverse complement strand
CTCTACTAGTTTGTGGGGTAGGTTTAGTGCTTGATAGATGGTCATGTTATGCGTGTTTGTAATGGTAGTGAACACAGTGTGGAGGTCAAGGGTGGTGCGGCAGGCTTTGCCTGGAGCTTTCTTGGGACGGGGCAGCAGTCAATCAGGCCCCAGCTCCGTCAATCCACTGCGGATTGTGTACTTTCCATGTAGGACGCCGTACACTTCAATGCCCCTGCAGCAGGACCCCTGGTACCCTAAAATCCCGATGGTGGTCACTAAAACTAACTGGACAGGGCCCTTATGCGTCCACAACCCGTCACAGGTCGAGAGTAGTAGTGGTAAACCGTTTAACTCGGGCTATCTGGTGTTGTATGAGCGTTCTACATGTAGTGTTGGTGTAGGCTCAGTGTGGAAGTCAAGGGTTTGGTGCGCCAGCCTTGCCTGGCGCTTTCTTGGGAGGCAGCAGTCCATCAGGCCCAGCTCCGTACAAATCCAATGGCGGAGTGCAATTTCCAAGTAGGGACGCCGTGCACTCCAATGCCCCTGCAGCGTGACCCCGGATATACATCCCGATGGTGTCGTCATAAATGCAGGGCCTTCTGAACCACAGCCCGTCACAGGTCAAAAGTTGTAGTAGTGGGACCGTTTACTCGGTCTGTCTGAGACGTGGTGGGAGGGGTATGTGTTAGACGCGACTCGCAATCATTTTACGCAATGAGAGTAAGTATCAGAGGCCCGGCGAGATAAATTTATATTCCGAGATAAACAGTGACAACCGGGGATTGATATGAAATATTTATCGAGGAGATTGTTAAATCGATTCTATGTATTTGAGTTTACTACGTCTGAGGGCCAGCCCATTCCATACGTTTACAACCACGCTGTGAAGAAGTACTTGCTTGTTCGTTACAAAACCGTTACTGTGGTTGATGCGAGGTACTAGAGGAGCCAGGAGATAAGAGATGAAAGAAAAAACAATTGAGGTACCGGATAGAAGGGAGAAGGCACTAATTAGTGTAGTGATTAGTTTGTAAAAGCAAGGAAATTGAGTGATCTAGCTCTGTACAGGTCTTATGACTATGTTGTGGGGCTTATATGTAGACAAAGCAGGTGAAGTAATTTTCTTGTAAAAAATTCCAATAGTAGCTCTGGTCTCTCGATTCGTCGCTTCTTCTGTGACCTTTGACGCTTCTAGTATAGAACGACGATCTCTTATAGGCCATTTCAAACATGGTTCTCTACGTTAAAAGATTTGTTAATCTTTCCTTGTCTATTTCACATGGGATACTAAAAACCGTTCATTAGTTTTTGGTCTGTTGAGTGAAGGCGTCAGCTGATGGCTCTGTGACAAGTGTTATACGGCAATATCTTCTCTCCTGTCTCCTCTAGTACCTCCAGCAACTACAGTACACACACGTCCTGGATACTCACTTATAAAGGAGTATTTTGTCGTAAATAAGTAGAAACAGCGGGGGTGTGAGTAGGCGCTTACGTATTTCGCAGCGTTACCTATTTTAGCAAAACAAAACGGTGATTTGGGTTGGTTGGGTGATTAGACAGTATGCCAGGCATGGGAGTGTTCTTGACTTGTTTGTGATGCAGACTGCCATACAAGACTGGGCTACGCTATGGTGTGGCTAAGGGATGGGTGGGTGGGTGGGTGGGTGATGTAGACAGTGTGACAGGCAAGGGAGTGTTGTTGTGCCCTTGTCCTTGTCTGCCGCACAAATTTTTTCAACACATTTAACATGTCCGTATCGGTCGGAAACTTGTGCAAACTTCTCTAGAAATGCACAGCTGTCTTGCTGCACCCTAAAGGAGCATGCATAATGCAATATGCATATCGCAAAAAAAAATCTATCAGAAAACCACCAAAAATCTTCAAGGACTTATAACTATCTCTGTGTTTACAGCTCTGGCTTAGCGCGGCAACGGGTGAGTGAGGCCTCCTCAAATGACGTCACCGAGCCATGGTGTGTCGTCTGCTTGCCGTGAGGAGCGTTTTCGAAGCTTGGGGAATTTGCATTCTTTGATTGCGGATTATTTAAAAACAGCTGACTGGATGCAAAAAGTGACAACATATTGTTGATATATGCGATATTGGCTATAATTTGATTGCATCAAATCAGGAATGATGAAATAGTCTGGACGATTACTTTAACGAACACCGATTGGAATGTTATATCGGTAAGTAACGACATAAATGTAGCATGGCATGAATTCACCAGTAAGCTTAACTTAGCAATACAATCCTTAATACCGATGCGATATAGGCGGTCTTTTCAAAATGTTAAACCGAAATGGTGGTAATGGTAAACCCGTGAAATCAGGGACAGCCTCGTAGCTAAAAAGCGTGCCTATGAAAAACACAAAGAAACGAATATAGTTATTATATTTGTTAGAAGTGATAACTGACTGACATTGCTAGGGCCGCTAAAAAATTTGTCCCCAAATTAGGTATACATGAAGTAGCGATGGCGAGAAAAGAGCTAAAGGAAAAATCTACCTAACTAAAAAAATATATACATAGTATCTACAACATAAACATAATACACCCTAAACTATTCAAAGCCTGAACAGAAAAATTTAATAAAAATAGAGGAATATACTTAACATTTCTTTGTAAAAGAATATAGAGACTTATAAATGGTTTGCAGCAGAGAGGTTGACTGAATGATATCAGTCTTATAACACCATAAGCGGTGTTACCATACCCACGCATATCGTTCAAGCAACGTACAACCACAACCAGCCAGTTGACAACCACAACCACAACCATCTTCAACCAAGCAACCTACGTACTTTTACCGCATACCAGCCAGCATAACCAGGCCATTATCATATTATCAAGCAGTAACCTACGCAACACAAGTCAGCCAGCACCTACAATTTCTACAAGTCTACAAGCAAGACATACAGCAACATCATTCTACAAGAGATAGAGGCAGACACACACTCGCAACAACCTGCAAGCGTTAACACATTTTTTTCGTCACAAGGACGCCCGAACCATATCCTCTACATCCACTCTGAGCTACGCTGCCACCATTTATAGGTCTGATAATTGTTGAGGCTTTCTTGGGCTGAGTTAAAATGGTACTTCCAGTTTTGTACACATTTATTTATAAAATCAATAAGGAACATAGATTATTTACAACCAGATATGTAGTGAACAGCCAGCAAATGAGCTCTGCGGGAGGTGCGTGTTGATTGGACCTTGTTCTAAGAGCTTCTCCTCTCTCCTCACGTGTTCTGTCCTCTCCTCTTCTCTGGTACATCGTGTCATTGAACTTTGGGATAGAAGATGATCCCAATAAATCTATCCTGTACCTACTTGGATCGAGGTTTCAAAGGAATGCCAAACTGTACAGGGCTCCCACAGAGGAAACATTGACAGGAAAGATATACGTATAAATCATATATATTATCTATAATCTATAATATTATATATATTATATTTATATATATATATCGCATATATTATAGTTAATGATATGTTTATAAGATTTCTAGAAATACGCTGGTTTAATTGTGTTAAGTACTTGAAAATATCCTGTATGGAAGTATTAAATACGTGTTAAACATCTATTGATCATAGGAAATGTGTGATTAAATAAATAATAGTTGTATCAAAGTAATAGTTATGCATGTTATTATATTTGCTAGAAGTGATAACTGAACGACATTAGAATGAAGACGACCAAACTCGAAACAAACAGGAATAGTCGAAATACGAAAAACCCTAGTAAAGCAAAGCACAGACAAAATTTGAAGACGTATTTGCCGAAAATGAGCAAATCTAACCCTAAAGAATTCTTACAAGTATGTAAAAAGAAAAAAGTACTGACGTCAACCATAGGGTCGTTGGAAAGGAAAAATGGCGAACACACAGAAATGAATGGAGTGACTATAGGCGGATACTCTAAATAACTATTTTGCACAAAAAAAATATTTTTTGTTATTCACAATAGAAAACACAACGCAACATCAACACATCCCGAAACCCAGAACAAAGGTACTTGCCTCAAATCATTAAACTTTTCAGGAATGTGCCACTTACTGCGCGAAAATAACATTAAAACTAGCAAATAGTCCTGGTCAGACAAAATTTCGCCACGTATATTAAAAGAAGCAAAGGAACTAAATTTATCAAAACCCACTTGCCAATCTATATAACAAGTCTTTACTCACCGAAAAGTACGTGCGAAAATGGAAACTAGCTAATGTCCACCCCTTTTAAAAAGGAAGCAAGTCGCTGCCAAAAACTATCGCCCAATCAGTTTAACATCTAAGTTGCTGGAAAATTTAATGGAATCCATTCATAAGAGACCAAATCGTTAAGTCTTAGAAGAAAATGACAAAATTAAGGATTCGCAGCATGTATTCAGGAAGTAAACAGTTCATGCATCACAAACTGCTTGATTTTTACAATAGTGTATTCAAAAAGTACTACACCACGAGGGCAATAGACGTAATTTACCCCTAGATTTTCTAAAAGCGGCGACAATGTTCCACATAAGTGTAGGTGTGAAGTAAAAGATCTTGACAATTTCATGGTTTACTTCTAAAGCAGGGAAAAACTAGTGAACAGGAGGACAGGAATGCTAGCGTGCTCGGGGTGAAATGCCTCGCTCTCATTCGCCCCGCCCACTCCGCTCCTGCCTCCGATACAGAAGCAGTGTGGTGACTCGAATCACACAACCAAACAAAATACCAAAATAGTTAGCGCATCATTCATTTACATAAAATATACTCACCCCGATATCTAATCACATAATGCATACCCGGTTTTCCTCTCTTGTTGGAGCGCTCAGCTGTTCACGGGGCGGCACATCTCCGCTGTCGGGGTCGGCCTCGCTCCTTGCCGGATCTTGCGTGGGTAGACCGAATTATAGAGTTTCATCGCACTCCTCATCCGTCACGTCGCTTCCATCGTGTGACGACTATAGAGACGTGAACGATGATGGGTCCCGCACGGGACAAGGGTCGCCGTTTATCTCGACTGCTTGGTCAACAACTCTCGTGACAAAATCCTCTTCCAATCGTCTATCGCAGCGTTGCGTTAGGTGGCCACCAGACCCAGCTTCCTCTCCACACTCGGTAGGTGTTGTTTACTTCCTCTGTAGTATCATTACAAGCTTCTCGCGGATTCGACGGTACCTATACAGCATGTTCGCTTGGAGCAGTCGATGTCATAATCATGTCTCGGGCTCGGAATCAGGTTGTACAGGTACACTACCTCTGCAAACTGAGCGTCCTTGCGTCGATGACCTTGATGCTGCGGTGACACCTCTCGACATCTACACCGTGCCTGACGGTACATGTGCAGTATTGTGCACCCTTGAAGCGGATATGCACGCCCCACTCCCTGGCGAATGCAGAGAATATCCTTGCTACGGAAAGCAGTGTCGTATTCCGTGAGCAATTCTTCGGGAGCTCCTCGCTCAAAGAAAACTGCCCTAGCTGTTGAGTGGTGCTGCACTGTTTGAAGTCGCACAAGGGGCGCCAGAGATCAAACCGTGGACGGGCCACAATCACATGAAAGATAAGGTAGCCTCCTGCCGCCTAAGTGTTACGTCCATCCCGACTCTCTTCCAAGTTTCATTTACGCCAGGCTCCTTTTCTCCATTTCACAGGTGCAGGGTCAATGGAATGACACTCTTGACAGTTTGTAACAACTGAGTGTACTTCCAGCCTGGTGGTGACAGCATTAGTTGACGCGCTTCACGAAGTAAAGCGTGCGCCTACGCCAGGGTTGCCACAATGGCTCCCCATAGTGTGTTTTACCTCTCTTTTAACCTAATTTGTTCGATGCTCGCGTCGTCCATGGCCATACACACGGCGCAGGAGTAGCAGTTGTCTTTTAAGCCACCGCTGTGGCACGCGAGTAAAGGCGTCTTGCCTTGTTGACTTTCTGAGGGTACTAGGGACACTTGCACCTGCCACCCGCAATCTTCAACTAAAAGACGTCACCAGAACGATTCGCCGTTCGATGAAGCATCTCGCTTGCTGCTCTCGTCCTTGTCTGCTCCTCCCTGAGAGGACTGTCTGAGATCCATCGAAAAAACTGTTGAAGACTCAGTCAGTAAACTATTACTTCCTTATCTGCCAGGGCATAGAGACGAGGTTGAGCCCTTTTTACGACCGCGTTCGGCTCAGCCATTGTGATGTGAGAGGAGTCATCCTTGCGGAGCCAGCTGGCGTCTTCTAGGATGAGCCCTCACCCGATCCCGACTCCCAAGGCCAGGGAGCTGACGTTCCAACCTAAACTTGTGGCTTTGCTGGCTTGCTCCCTTTACGATCCCATCTTCCTCGAACGGATCATTTTCATGACTTCATGCAAATCTCCTCAATAATTGCTTTCAGCTTGGTCGTCGATAACCACCTCTCCCAACTCGATGTGAGATGGTGATTTTTCTTTTAATGAAAGCAACAGCAACTCTCAGCCAACCGCAGAACGGGAACGTGACGGGATGTCTGCCACAGTAATGAAAAAACTGACTGGCGTGTCAGTCAAATTGGCACTTCCTCCACTTTGTTATCGCGCTTACAGTGCAGACTGACTCGCTCCCCCCACACTCTCCAAGCCCACCCTCATGCACCGTCAGGCGACACGTTTCAGGAGTCATTGCTTGTCAACCCGTAACGAGCGAGGTGTTGTTATACTCTGACCTCGTCGTAAATACTCCTCATTTCATATATATCGTTCAATGTAGGGCCGAAGTTTCCGTCCTTGACAACAGAGTCGAGAGAAAAGCACACACTCAGAACGCTTTCATTATAGCTCGGGTGAACGGTTTAGACCAAAAAGCCTAAGCGGTAAGCGGGTCAAGCAGTAGCTGCGCCCTTGAACACACTGATGGTACGCCTAGAGAGTGGTGTATTCGAATTTGAAAGACGCTTTTCAAGTCAATCACGGAACACATTAACACCTTTAATACGTCACTCTCGCAGCTTGTTTGGCCACCCACATCCGCCGTCGGCCGTGGAAAGCGTCGGACGTGGGTATAAGTCTCTAAAATCCAGCACTGGCGAACTTTTCCTTTGTTACGCTGGATAACTGCCATCAGGGTTCAGTCCTTTAACTGGCCCTGTACCTCCGTTTCATAGGACACTAGCCAAAACCATTCAGCGGATCCACTTTTTAATTCCTTTCATACACTAGTCTAGCTTCATGGGGGCAACCGGAATACTCCTCTATTTGGTCTGAAAGGGACACCTGCTCAACCCTGCGACCATTTCCACATGGCCGTCCACCGAGTTTGTTGCGGTATCATAAGTCGCTGAAATCCTGTTCGTCAACACCCATCACTGTGGCGGGCGGGCCCTGCGCAGACGGTTGTATCCTCCTCCCGAATGACAGCTGCTCCACGTTCACGTGTGGGCCCCGCCCCAGTGCAAATATGCCATGCCATGCCAAGAATTAACGGGATCCAAGAAGAGAGAATCGACCACAAGGGACATCCACGTCGGCAGATGACTCCGTTGCTCAGATGAAGGACGCCCACGATCCCCTGTGCCCTGCAGAAGTGCTCCTTAACCACTCACGTAGGACGCTAAGACCTCTGCTCTTCAGGAATGCAAACCTGATACATGGGCCAATGCACGTGACATTCCAGTGTCCACCACTCCGTCGTCAGAACACCATTCCCCCACCTTCTGCAGTTGGTAGGCCTCTTTTATTGGCTGACGAGAGAGGAAGTTGGACGCTGCCACCTCCCCTCCTGCTCGTTTTCCGGACCAGTGGAGTGTTGTAACATACCACGGGGCCACTCCTCGCCCAGCCCTTCGCGGCCCTGCTGTCTGCGTAGAACCACGACGGCGCAGGCAAACAGGTCTCGGGCGAATTGATTCTGTTCCATTACACTCGGTAGCAGCGTTGACTCGTGAACGTTCTCTGCTGCCACCCGACCCTGACTCACTGGTTCCTAAGCAAGCGTCCCACAGGCCAGGGTTGTAGTCGTTCTTGATAACTGCCCTTTCCGGTCGGATCTGACCCAAAGTCGAGTGACTCCATGCGTGATCCCGATGCGTATCCCCAGCCACGAAAGCAACAAGCGAGTTCTTGGTCAGTAAGCCATACCAAAACAAAGATGCCAGTCGTCGTAGCTCTGCCAGTGAGCAACTTGGGAGATTCACCATTGCGTAGGTTCCTGCCAGCAAAATGTCGTAGGCAGATAGTCCAGTCAATCTAGCGGATTTTTTGCAGAACCTCAAAACAATTGCTAACAAGGTTTTTAATGGATATGGGCATGGAATAACCTCTCTTTCCTCCCCCGATAAAAAAAAGTGTACCAAAATCACCTTGCTGAAAGGGGTCAAACGGCCGCCATCTGAAAATCCAAACGGGAAGATCTCCGACCGCCGCCAACAAACGGTTTTTTCCTCCTCTTATCCATAATAATAAGCTAGGCAATAATTTTTTTTTAACCAAATGCAGAATGTAAGCCATTACCATACAATTTTCATTTAAATTGGTTACAGTAGTTTTGTGCAAAAAATTAAAACCGATAAAGGGGTTCAACGGCCGACTATCATTGGCAAGCACTCTACCCAGCTTTATTCCTTTTAATCCTAATCTCTGTATTTCCTTGAATATTTCTCCACTTTCTGCCACTCTCTTTTTCGTATATTTATGCTGTGACATAGTCTTTCAGACCTAAACAGCGTCAACTTCTTACTCACTCTATTTTTGGCATGATTTACTGAAACATACACAGGATGCCAGGCAAACTAATATGACACAACCAGCAATGGACGTAGTTTGAATCCGCAGTTCATACATTTAAATTTTAAGAGGCAACGATAGGTGGAATTCTTTTCTCTTTTGTCCAAAATTGGACCTTAAAATAAAAAAATAATATTAAAAACGCTATGATGTAGCTTATTTGACTTGGCATTAGAATATCTTGGGAATCCCTAGTCCTGGTATTTTACAATACCAGGCGTAAATGTTGTAGTTAAAATGAATAGTTATTGATAGTATAATTAAAATATCTACTTTATATAAATATTACCTGCTTTTCCTAACTTATAGTTATCACTTTTAATTTGTTATTAGGATCTAATATTCTGTTATATTCTAATTTCAGGTGGCCAAACTGAAGTACCGATAATATGGATGCTGACAAAGTGTGTGCATTGCCACAATGAACTGTTCAGTAATGAAGAAACATTCATCGTCAGCCAGAGGGAATCGATTACATTAACGAGCTCTGAACAACGTGGAGAGAAGAGCATAATTCAGATTGGCTCAACGTCTTCACAAGAAATGCAGACAGCGTTGGATCAAACCCAACAAATACATAGAATTGACCGAAAACAGGGTCCACCATGATGAAATGCCCATTCCCTGTATAGCCGCTTTTGTGTGTATTTAACTAAGGAAAATTGTCTTTTTTTGTGGTGTGCGATCAAAATCTGGATAGAAAGAAAAGAGGTTTTGATGTTTCCATGTAGAAACTATGAGTTAAGGATCAGAGTGTTAAAAGTTGTGAGAAAGTCCGAAAAAAATTATGGCTGGGCATCCACTGTTAAAGGTTAGAATGGTTCTGTAGGTGACACCTGGGTTCAGAAGAAGCACTTATCAAGAACATGTTTTTGCAAACTTTGATTCCAGAAAAACATTCCCAATGCATTCTCTTCTGATGATCTCAAGAAAACAAAAACCGTGGTAGACCAGAGGATTCAGGAGAGAAAGCAGCATTTCTGGAAGTTGTAAATATTTGCAGCAAAATGACGAGGAGCAACTTACCATTGCGATCTTGTTATAAAAAATGGAGGAAATTACTCGAGGACATGGCTTTGAGACATACAGTGTCTCATACATGAAATCTCGATTGCTAAGAACATTCAAAGACGAAATCATTGTGACTGAAATTAATGGGAGAAACATATGTTGTACCTTCTTAAAGTACAGCAAAATGTATCTCAAAATTCTATGCACAGAGCCGCTGCAATCAGACAATTCAGAATCAGAGGCCATTAGAATCATAGAGACGGCAGCCCAAGCTTATCAAGAATGACATTAAGCTATCCAGACAAGTTCAGAATATTACCCGTCTAAGAATGATCTTTGAACAGGATGCGATTCTTGAATTGTTCCTAAAACATTGTTGACTTTCTCAGAAGATTATTTGCAGGCAAAGACAATGATGTGAAACTTGCTATCAGTTGGTCAAGCGATAAATGCAGGGCTGCTAGAACCCAGAGTTTTCCTTGAACCTTTGCAGTTTGGTTTAGCAGTGGAAAGCATGACCAATGGATTCGAGGTTCTAATTGACACTCTGGAATAAACACATGGGCTTCTCTTTCATCTTACTCGGAGTCCAGAAATTCGAAAGCAGTGCTGTCTTGTCATGGCGCTGATCTGAAAACTCTCTCCCTGTGAAATGAATTTGTGCAGTTCGTAGCTGATTAATGTGGAACCATTATGTAGATTACTAGATGATTCAACACATTCCACGGTATGGGCATCATAGCATTCTTTTACGCCCGGAAAGTTAAAGCAAAACCAGTTTCCAGGATCAGGTCCTTCAGAAGCTAAATAAAGGGTGGAGGATCAACCATCAACACCTAGATGCACAGAACACCAACAAACACCAGTGAATATAAAGAGCCTCCAGGCCAAGAAAGTTGTCGATTGCATGCAAATGTTGACAATTCCTTTGGGAGGTACTAATTTACATCCGTCCAGACCCGCATGGTCAGGGCCTATGACAGAGCAGTGACAAAGGAACATATCCTGGGAAATCAGCATAGTTTTTTTGCCAATGATCGACATGGAACCCTAGGTAACCCAACCTGAGTGTACTCAACGCTATGTTACATAGTGATTTAGCAGGGAAAAACCACCTAACACCAATTCTAACATTCGATCAGCCACGTCTTGGTACAAAGCAAAATGATGATAGTCGGGTCACAGGCCTAGTTCCAGTACCCCTGAAATCATTTTCTTGCGACTTGGTGGGCTCCATACCAGATGAGCTTGCTGGGGGCAATGGGTATTGATGACAGGTTCTGGATTGCAAGAACTTTTTGAACTGGTATGCTGAAACACAGTCCGCACATGATAAGTGGCAGCAATATTGCAAGAGCCATCGTGCTCATTTAGTGATGCTGCTCTGAATGCTATTTTGTTAGCGAAAGCCTATGATTTGCCATTTTTTCACATTCACTGAGGATGATCAACCCAACACTGATGCGAAGAGTCATTTCCTCAAAAATGAGACCGAAGGAAGCTCAGGGCTATTGAAAAGGTTCTCCTTGATGGGACTGAGAATGGAAATGTTCTGTCATTCCGAGTTGTGACCAGGATTGACAAGAGAATCAACCATGTGAAGGATGCGATGGCTGACCAGCGAACAGCAAAATGGTGGATTCAATACTTGTATGGTGAAGATCCTGCAATTGTTTATCAAGGCAGACAGAGGCCACCGGGAAACTGAGGAATGCACTTGACGCGTAAGGAACATGCTGCCAATATTCGCGCGCAGGACACATCCTCTATGCAAGTCGGCCTACTTGTACTTGCAAGCAAATGGAGGGGCTTGCGACAAGCTCCTGAAGTGGACCAGACATTTCGAAGGATCAGTGTTAGACGACTGATCGCTACGGGCTGGCTTGTCGACGGATCGGTTATGAGCAGGTGCTAATGAGAAGCAGAAGGACTCTGGAGGTCTTACTCATGGCAGAGGAATGGACGAAATTCAACGAAGTTGGACGCTATCACTAGCCAGCGTGTGCTGAAAATCAGTTTTACAATGCAAGAAACTAGCAGGCATCTTATGGCACCTAGTGGACCAGCACAGGAGGCTACTTGCAGCAAGGAACAAGAGCGAGATGTGAGGGATACATGGAAGCTCGTGGCGGTTTCTCCAGACATTGACCCTTTCACGGAAGATCCGTCCATTCACAGCATTTCAAGGGAGTAACTGGAGGACAAAAAGGTGAATGTGACAAAGCAAACCATAGAGAGGACAATCATAGCTTCAATGGTTGGGAAAAAAATGTCGACGAGACACTTTAAAGAAAGGATAGGCAATTACACTGGGTCAAAAGTTTCGCTCAGCAAAGAGAAGCAGTTGAGGGACTGTCCACAACTCCTATTCAGAGACTGTGTGGCTTATCTACAATGAAACCCTCAACTCAGCAGCAGCAAGAACATTCCAGTATGAGCTTTGTGGTTACCCACCTGCACTTTAATTCTTTCGGACTGCCGTGTGAGGAGGCAAGAAACCGGCTTTGGCAGACGCATAGGGAACTGACTTCCCATGTACAAGCAGGTCCACAGTTTCAGATCCACAGTATCTCGTAGATGGTGGAGCCACTACTTCAAACGCCTCCCATGGCAAAAAGGTCACACATTTGATGAGGATCTGTGCCGTACCGCAGATAGTCAAACTAGATATGGAAAAAGAGCAGCATGTCTTTTGATGGGATATGAAAGTGGTCCATCCATTATTACAAGACGCGGATCACCGACGACGAGCAGGGGGCTCTGTTGGTGTTAAGGTGGTACTGACCCCTAAAACTGGTTGTTCAATTAAAAAAGGATATTTCCCTAGCAATCAAGGAAAACAAAACAATTGTTCATCAACTGCTGGAAAGAGTTTGGAGGAAGCAGTTTGTTAAAGTAGGCCATGCATCTTGACACGCTGACGTATTGATTGTGAAGACTTCTCTAGAAACTGCACAGACAGGAGAAACCATTTACGATAAGCAGGGACACGACCTATTGGTCCTTCTATGTATCATGCCAATAGAGATGACGGTTACAATATCTACTTCACGCCACAACAAGGCTAGTGCAAAAAAGTGTGAAAGTCTCCTGGAACATCAAAGAGATGAGGAAAAATCGTTGGGAGATGTGGTTTGTTCCAACCATTTCTTTTCATCCATGCACTTACTGGGTTTGTGATTGTACATCCAGTGTTCATGGAATTGGGAAGCAGCGTCCCTTCGAAAGGGATGAACATGAAACTTCCTAAAACGGCAGAAGTGTTGGCAAGGATAGCAGTTCAGAAGAGGTATTGAAGCGGGGAGAAGTGTTTAGTGTGCCTGTTACAATGGTAAGATGGGGAAAACATCCATCATCTCCGACTGAGGCGCTTAAGGAAAAGGTTGTTAAAAAGCCAAAGTATGTTTGAGGGCCAAATCCATATGCCACAACAAGAGCAGCTACGAAATTCCAAGCCTGCGAGTTTACTTCCAAATTCAGGAATGGAAAAGGAGAAACCAGCTAAAACCTGACGAGTGGGGATGGAAACTTTCAGATTGGTAAATTACAACCATCATGACTGACTGCAGCTTGGTCCTGTAAATTTGATGGCTATAAATTAGGTGTAACTGTTACTTCAGGGTGTATGTCGTACAGCAAGATGCAGTGCAGGAAACATGGCATCACTGTTCAAATGTTGTGTGTGATTGCAAAGGCCTCACTGCCACCAATCACCAAGCCAGATCGTGATGTGATGAAATTACCTGTGACAGTTCCTTGACAAGAAAATGTTCTTTATGGTCCGTCAGGAACTGTTCTGTGGTGGTAGCAAGAGCTTGCCCCAGCATTCGACCACTGACCATTCCATTATTAGTAAGTTCTACTTATTTTTGGACCTATTTTTCGTATGAAAGTCAGGAATTAATGTGAAAATTGTTGCTCCTGAAAAAGGACTACTTTGTAGTTTTTGTAACCCTTATATCATATGTGTATAAGAAATAAAAAAAGGCATGAAAACAATGCAGGGGCTAGTCAAAATTTTTTTTTTTTTTTTTCTGTGTTAGTTTATAATGTTAAGCATATAGCCTACCTATCATTACAATTAAAAACACCAAGAAAATGTCAAGCTGCTTGGTGGCCCTGTGTGAGTTTTCATGCAATTTTTATTATTTATATTATAATTTACGGTTTTAATTTGTGCACAAAAACTAAGAGTGTACCATTTTAATGAAAATTGTATGTAATGGCAATACATAGAATGATTGGTGTAAAAAAATTATGGACCTAGTTAATTATATGGGATAAGAGGAGGAAAAAACCGTTTGTGGCCGGGGGTCGGAGATCTTCCCCCGTGGATTTTACAGATGCGGCCGTGGACCCCTATCGCAAAGGTTAATTCTGGTAACTTTTTTATCCAGGAAGTAGAGGTTATCATGCCCCAATATCCAATGTTAAAAACCTTTGTTAGCAATGTTTGAGGTTCAGCCCACATTTTGACTAGACTATGAACGGGTCGACTGCGACGCTGCCACAAGTGCCTCCTCACCTGTTAAGCTTCTTCCAGCCTCTTCAGGCAGTGCAAGTAGACTTCAAATTGCCACCCCCAGTAAGACGTAGAGGAATGACACTTGGCAACGTCATTTCAACTCCTCTTATCTTGCAGACGAGCTCAAGTTTTCTAGCCACTCGATCACTGATTGCTTGTCTGAGCCGTCGTATTCGGGATCAGTCGTAGATCCAAAGTAGCTCTGCACGTCTCCGAAATGGAGCCTAGATGCTTGTAGTGTGAAGTAAAAGATTTGACATTTCAATGCTTTTACTTCTAAAGCAGAACACCAGTGAACAGAGGACAGGACTGCTGGCGTGCTCGGGATGAACTGCCTCGCCTCATTCGCCCCGCCCACCTCAGCCTCCTGCTCCGTACATGAAGAGTGTTGGTGACTCGAATCAAACAACTAAACAAATACCAATAAATAGTTAGCACATCATGCATTTACATTAAGAGACAATAAGCGTCTCATAGCAAAGTCTATTGCCGCTCTGTGACAGACATTGTTCTTCTCCAAACTATCAATAGTGGTGTTCCCACTTCTTTCTATTATTAATTAAATTATCTTCTAAGTCTAACTCAAAGCCCTATCCACTCCTACGATGAATGAATTCTACCCTGCATTTTTCAACGTCGTGTATTAGAAACTCCAACTCAACAGGAAACTAAGTGATTCACGGAGAGATGCCACCGAGAGCCGAACTTCTGATTTTTCATAATTTCTGATTGGGGAAAGCAAACCTGTTTTGTTCAATGCCTCAAAAAATCCAATTTCTTCCACCTATAGCTATCTACTCGACAAAAACATACCATATAACTATCCCCTCTCTTTAATGACACTCAACTGTCTCCTTCTTCTCCAATGCAACATTTAAGGACATCCTATTACTAAAATACTACGACTGTAAATCTCACATCTCATCTCTTGCTAAAACAGCTTCTAAGAGTTAGGTGTGCTGTGGCGTCTGTGTCCTTTTTTTTCTCCCTCCTCAATTGCTTGCTCTCTGCAGGGCCTTATCCGCCCATGTATGGAGTATGACTAACATGTTTGGGGAGGATCCACTCATACAGCCTCCTAAACAGGTTGAGTCAAAAGCCTCTTTCATCTCATCACTCCTCTCTTCTGACTGACTGTCTTCAAATCTTTTAAATCACGACGCCATCTTAGCTTCTCTTGCCTTCTTCTACCGTTATTTTCATGCTCACTGCTCTTTCTGAACTTGCTAACTGCATGCCTCCCCCACTCCCGCAGCCTCGATGCACAGACTTTTACTCATTCTCAATCCCTATTCTGTCATCTTCCTAATGCCAAGAGTTAATCAGTATCTTTACTCTTTCATCCCTTTCACTGGTAAATCTGGAACTCTCTTCCTGTTTCTATTTTTTCAGCTTTCCTATGACTTAAATCTTTTCAAAAGAGAGTAACAAGACACCCCCGAACTAATATGGGCCTACCCCTTTGTTTATATTGTTTCTCTTACTGGTCTTCTTCATAGGGTACTGGCAACTAAGCGGGCTTTGTGTTACCCATTTTTTGTTGTGTCCTGGCCAGGTCCTTGTGATGTAAAAAAAAAAAAAAAAAAAAAAATCATGGTTATTAACAGGCCATCTTTCGAAATAGATATAAAACTGGCTGTCAAATCGTAAACAAAGGGTGGTAATCAATGTCATTCTGGACATGACCAGTATAATAGTGACGTTCCTCAAGGGATAGTTCTCGGAACCTATCCTGTTCTTAATATAAATAAATGCCATGGAGAGGGAAATCACATGCAGGAACGAAATTTGCAAGACACCGAAAATTAAAAACACAGCCTTCTCAAGATCTCAGCGCCAATCATACAAAAAACGATTGAACATGCTAACAGTACGGGGCGGCCCCCCCAAACGGGGGTCTCGGGCGAAGTGATTCTGCCCTTTAAATCGTAGCCGTTGACCGTGAACGTTCTCGTGCACCCACCTGACTATTCCTAAGCACGCGTCCAGGGAAAGGGTTGTAGTGTTCTATAACTGCCCTTTCCCCGTGTCAGGATCTGACCCAAGTCGAGTGACTCCATGCGTGATCCCGATGCGTATCCCAGCCACGAAAGCACAAGCGAGTTCTTGTCAGTCAAGCCACCAAACAAAGATGCCAGTCGTCGTAGCTCTGCCAGGAGCACGTTGGGAGATTCACCATTGCGTAGGTTCCTGCCAGCAAACTTTTCGTAGGCCATGATAGTCCAGTCAATCTAGCGATTTTTGGCAGAACCTCAAACAAATTGCTAACAAAGGTTTTTAATTTGGGAAATATGGGCATGAATAACCTCTTTTTTCGGATAAAAAAAAGTTTACCAAAATTAACCTGCTGAAAGGGCCCAACGGCCGCCATCTGTAAATCCAACGGGGAAGATCTCCGCCCCGCCGCCACAAAGGGTTTTTTTTCCTCCTCTTATCCTAATAATTAAGCTAGGTCAATAATTTTTTTACCCCAAAATGCATGACTATGTACTGCCATTACCATACAATTTTCATTAAAATTGGTACAGTAGTTTTTGTGCAAAAAATTAAAACCGAAAAAGGGGGTTTCAACGGCCGACAATCATTTGGCAAGCACTCTACCCAGCTTTATTTCCTTTAATCCTCATCTCTGTATTTCCTTGAATATTTTTCCACTTCTGTCCACTCTCTTTTTCTTATATTTCTGCGGGTGAAATAGTCTTTCAGACTAAACAGCGTTCAACTTCATTACTCACTCTTATTTTTGGCATGATTACTGAACATACACAGGATGCCAGGCCAAACTAATATGACACAACCAGCAATGACAGTGTTTGAATCCGCAGTTCATACATTTAATTTAAGAGGCCAACGATAGGTGGAATTCTTTTCTCTTTGTCCAAATTGGCCCTTAAAAATAAAAAAATAATTAATTAAAATAGCTATGTGTAGCTTAATTTGACTTTGGCATTAGAATATCTTGGGAATTCCCTAGTCCTGGTATTTTACAATACCAGCGAAAATGTTGTAGTTAAAATGAATAGTTAGTGTAGTATAATTAAATATATCTACTTTATATAAATTTACCTGCTTTTCTAATCTTATAGTTATCCTTTTAATTTTTTATTAGGATCTAAATTCTTTTATATTCTAATTTCAGGTTGGCCAAACTGAAGTACCGATAATTATGGATGCTGACAAGTGGGGCTATTTGCAACAATGAACTGTCCAGTAATGAAGAAACATTCATCGTCAGCCAAAAGGGAATCGATTCCATTAACGAGCTTCTAAACAACGTGGAGAGAAGATCATAATTCAGATTGGTCAACGTTTTCACAAGAAATGCAGACAGCGTTGGATAAACCCCCAAAAAATACATAGAAATTGACCGAAAAAAACAGGTCCACCCATGATGAAATCCCCTTTCCCGTGTAAGCCGCTCTTTGTGTGTATTTAACTTTAAGGAACATTTTTCTTTTTGTGGTTCGGGAGCAAATCTGATAGAAAGAAAGAGGTTTGATGTTTCCATGTAGAAACTATTGAGTTTAAGGACAGAGTGTTAAAGTTTGTGAGAAAGTCCGAAAAAATTATGGCTGGGCATCCACTGTTAAGGTAGAATGGGTTCTGTAGGTGACCTGGTTCAAAAGAAGCACTTTATCACAGAACATGTTTTTGCAAACTTTGATTCCAATAAAAACATTCCCAAGGCATTCTCTTCTGCTGATTCTTCTAAGAAACAAAACCTTGGTAGACCAGAGGATTCAGAGAGAAAGCAGCATTTCTGGAAGTTGTAAATATTTGCAGCAAAATGACGAGGAGCAACTTACCATTCGATCTTGTTAAAAAAATGGAGGAAATTCTCGAGGACACTGGTTTTGAACCATACAGTGTCTCATACATGAAATCTCGATTGCTAGAACATTTCAAAGACGAAATCATTGTGACTGAAATTAATGGGAAACATAATGTTTTACCTTCTTAAGTACAGCAAAATGTATTCTCCATAAATTCTATGCACAGAGCCGCTCAACAGACAATTCGAATCAGAGGCCATTAGAATCATAGAGACGGCAGCCAAGCTTATCAAGAATGACTTTAAAAGCTATCCAGACAAGTTCAGAATATTACCCGTCTAGAATGATCTTGAACAGGATGCGATTCTTGAATTTGTTCCTAAAACATTTTTGATCTTTCTCAGGAAGATTTTGCAGGCAAAGACAATGATTTGAAACTTGCATCAGTTGGTAAAGCGTTTAATGCAGGCTGCTAAAACCCAGAGTTTCCTTGCACCTTTGCAGTTTGGTTTAGCAGTGGAAATGCATGACCAATTTGGATCGAGGTTCTTAATTGACACTCTGAATAAACATGGCTTCTCTTCATCTTACTCGGAAGTCCAGAAATTCGAAAGCATGCTGTCTTGTTCATGGCGCTGAAACTCTCTCCCCTTTTGAAACTGAATTTGTGCAGTTCGTAGCTGATAATGTGGACCATAATGAAAGGAGTATTGATGGATTCAACACATTCCACGGTATGGGCATCATAGCATCTTTTAACGCCCGGAAAGTTAAAGCAAAACCATTTTCCAAGGATTCAGGTCCTTTCAGAAGATATAATAAGGGTTGGGAAAGGTTTCAACATCAACCCCTTTAGATTCACAGCACACCAACAAACCACCATTTACATAAAAAGAGCTCCAGGCCAAGAAAGTTGTCGTTTCCCATGCAAATGTTGACATCCTTTTGGGAGGTTCACAAATTTTTACATCCGTCCAGACCCGCATGGTCAGGCCTTATGCAGTCAGTGCACAAAGGAACCTATCCTGGGAAATCAGCCATAGTTTTTTTGCCAATGATCGACATGGACCCTGGTAACCCAACCTGCGTGTACTCAACGCTATGTTACATTAGTGATTTAGCCAGGAAAAACACAAACACCAATTCTAACATTCGATCAGCCACTTGGTAAAAAGCAATGATGATAGTCGAGTCACAGCCCTATTTCCAGTCCCCTGAAATCATTTGTCTTGCGACTTGGTGGGCTCCATACAGATGAGCTTGCTGGGGAAATTTGGTCATTGTTTGACAGGTTCTGGATTGCAAGAACTTTTTGAACTTGTGTATGCTGAAAACACAGTCAAGCACATGATAAGGGGCAAGCAATTGCAAGAGCCATTCGTGCTCACTTTTTAGTGATGCTGCTCTGAATGCTATTTTGTTAGCGAAAGCCTATGATTTGCCATTTTCACATTCACTGAGGATGATCAACCCACACTGATGCAGAAGAGTCATTTCCTCAAAATGAGACCTGAAGGAAGCTCAGGGCTATTGAAAGGTTTCTCCTTGATGGGACTGAGACATTGGATAATTTCTGTCATCAGAGTCTGTGACCAGGATTGACAAGAGAATCAACCATGTAAAGGGATGCGATGGCTGACCAGCGAACAGAAAAATTGTGGATTCAATACTTGATATGGTGAAGATCCTGCAATTGTTTATCAAGGCAGGGGCGCCCCGGGGAACTGGGAATGCCCCTTTGACGCTGTAAGGAAATGCTGCCAATATTCGCTGCGCAGGACACATCCTATATGCAAAGTCGGCCTACTTGTACTTGCAGCAAATGGAGGGGCTGCGACAAGCCATCCTGAAGGGGTACCAGAAATTTTCTGAAGGATTCCATGTATTAGACGGATGATCGCTACTGGGCTGGCTTGTCGACGGATCTGGTTTTTGAGCAGGTGCTAATGAGAAGCAAAAGGGACGTCTGGGGGTCTTACTCATGGCAGAGGAAGGGACGAAATTCAACGATTAGTTTGGACGCTATCACTGCCAGCGTGTGCTGAAATCATTTTTACAATGCAAGAACTAGCAGGCATTCGTTATGGCACCTAGTGACCAGCACCAGGAGGCTACTTCAGCAGAAAAGAGCGAGATGTGAGGGATACATGGAAGCTCGTGCGTTTCCCCAGACATATGACCCTTTCACGGAAGATCCGTCCATTCACAGCATTTCAAGTGGAGTAACTGGAGACAAAAAGGGAATGTGGACAAAGCAAAATCCCCTAGGAGGACAATCATAGCTTCAATGGTTGGAAAAAATGTCCACGAGTACACTTTTAAAAAAAAGGATCAGGCAATTACACTTGGGTCAAAAGTTTCGCTCAGCCCAAAAATGAAGCAGTTGAGACTGATCCACAACTCCTATTCCAGAGACTGTGTGGCTATCTAAACCCAAAGAACCCTCAACTCAGCAGCAGCAAGAACATTTCCAGTATGAGCTTTGTGGTTACCCACCTGCACTTTTTAATTCTTTCGGACTGCCGTGAGAGGCAAAGAAACCGGCTTTGGCAGACGCAATATGGGAACTGACTTCCCCATGTACAATCAGGTCCACAGTCTTCAGATCCACAGTATCTCTTAGATGGTGGAGCACTACTTCAACGCCTCCCATGGCAAAAAGGTCACACATTTGATGAGGGTCTGTGCCCGTACCGCAGGGTATGTCAAACTAGATATGGAAAAGCAGCATTGTCTTTGATGGATATGAAAGTGGTCCATCCATTAAAGACGCGGGCTCACCGACGCCGAGCAGGGGGCTCTGTTGGTGTTAAGGTGTTTCTGACCCCTAAAATGGTGTTCAAATTAAAAAAGGATATTTTCCTAGCTAATCAAGAAAAAAAACAATTGTTCATCAACTTGCTGGGAAAGAGTTTGGAGGAAGCAGGTTGGAAAATAGTCCATGCATCTGGGACGCTGACGTATTGATTGTGAAGACTGCTCTAGAACTGGCACAGACAGGAGAAACCATTTTGATAGCAGATGACACTGACCTATTGGTCCTTCTATGTTATCATGCCAATAGAGATGACGGTTACAATATCTACTTCACGCCACAACAAAGGCTAGTGCAAAAAGTGTGAAAGTCTGGAACATCAAAGAGATGAGGAAATCTTTGGGAGATGTGGTTTTTCCAACCCTTTTTTTTCATCCATGCACTACTGGGTTTGTGATTGTACATCCAGTGTTCATGGAATTGGGAAGGGAGCGTCCCTTCGAAAGGGATGAACAATGAACTTCCTCAAACCCGGCAGAAGGGGTTGGCAAGGATAGCATTCAGAAGAGGTTATTGAAGCTGGGGAGAAGGGTTTTAGTGTGCCTGTACAATGGGAATGATGGGGAAAACATCAATCATCTCCGACTGAGGCGCTTTAAGGAAAGGTTTTAAAAAGCCAAAGTATGTTGAGGCCAAATCATTGCCACCCAAAAAGAGCAGCTACGAAATTCCACAGCCTTCGAGTTTACTTCCAAATTCAGGAATGGAAAGGTAGAAACCAGCTAAAACCTGACGAGGGGGATGGAAACTTTCAGATGGTAAATTACAACCAAACATGACTGACTTGCCCGCTGGTCCTGTAAATTTGTTGGCCCATAATTAGGTGTAACTGTACTTTAGGGTGTAGTACAGCAAGATGCAGTTGCAGGAAACATGGCATTTACTGTTCAACTTGTTTTGGTGATTGCAAAGGCCTCCACTGCACCAACTCACCACAGCCAGATCTTTATGATGATGAAATTACCTGTGACTAGTTCCCTTTACAAGAAATGTTCTTTGGTCCGTTCAGAACTTGTTCTGTGGTGGTTATGCAAGAGCCTTGCCCCAGCATTCGACCAAATGACCATTCCATTATTGTAAGTTTACTTATTTTGGACCTATTTTTTATGAAATGTCAGGAATTAATTTTGAAAATTGTTTTCCCTGAAAAGGCTACTTTGTCTGTTTTTGTACCCTTTTATATTCATATTTGTATAAGAAATAAAAAAAGCATGAAACAATGGGAGGGGCTAGTCATTTTTTTCTGTGTTAGTTTATTGTTAAGCATATAGCTACCTATCATTACAATTTAAAACACCAAGAAAATGTCAAACTGGGTTGGGGGCCCTGTGTGGGTTTTCATGCAATTTTTTTTATTTATTTATAATTACGGTTTTTTAAATTTTTTGCACAAAAAACTACTGTACCAATTTTAATGAAAATTGTATGGGAATGGCAATACATAGTATGCATTTGGTGTAAAAAATATTGGGCCTAGCTTAATTATTATGGATAAGAGGAGGAAAAAACCGTTTGTGGCGGCGGGTCGGAGATCTTCCCCGTGGATTTTACAGATGGGGGCCGTTTACCCCTTCGCAAGGTTAATTCTGGAACTTTTTTTTTTCCAAAGAGAGGTTATTCATGCCCAATATCCAAGTTAAAAACCTTGTTAGCAATTTGTTTGAGGTTCAGCCCCCATTTTGACTAGACTATGAACGGGTCGACTGCGAACGCTGCCACAGTGCCTCCTCACCTTGTTAAGCTTCTTCCAGCTCTTCAGGCAGTTGCAAGTAGACTTCAAATGCCCCCCCCAGTAAGACGTAGAGGAATGACACTTGCCACGTCATCAACTCCTCTTATCTTGCAGACGAGCTCAAGTTTTTCTAGCCACTCGATCACTGATTGCTTGTCTGAGCCGTCGTATTCGGGGATCAGTCGTAGATCAAAGTAGCTCTGCACGTTTTCCGAATGGTGCCTAGATAGCTTGTAGGTGAAGTAAAAGATCTTGACAATTTCAATGCTTTTACTTCTAAAGCAGAACACCAAATGAACAGGAGGACAGGAATGCTGGCGTGCTCGGGATGAACTGGCCTCGCCCTCATTCGCCCCGCCCACCTCAGCTCCTGCTCCGTACATGAAGCAGTGTTGGTGACTCAATCACACAACTAAACAAAAAACCAATATAGTTAGCACATCATGCATTTACATAAGGAAAACAATAAGCGTCTCATTAGCAAATCTATTGCGCTACTGTAGACGACATTTTTCTTCTCCTAAACTATCAATAGTGGTGTTCCCCAATCTCTTTCTATTATTATTAATTATCTTCTAAGTCTAACTCAAAGCCCTATCCACTCCTACGCTGATGATTCTACCCGCATTTTTCAACGTCGTTTATTAGACCTCCAACTCAACAGGAACTAAGTGATTCACGGAGAGATGCCACCGAGCGCCTACTTCTGATTTTTCATAATTTCTGATTGGGGCAAAGCAAACCTTGTTTTGTTCAATGCCTCAAAATCCAATTTCTTCACCTATAGCTATCTACTCGACAAAACCTACCAATAACTATCCCTCTTTTTTAATGACACTCAACTGTCTCCTTCTTCTACAATGAACATTCTAGGACTATCCTTTTACTAAAAATCTCGAACTGTAAATCTCACATCTCATCTCTTGCTAAAACAGCTTCTAAGAAGTTAGGTGTGCTGTGGCGTCTGCGTCCTTTTTTTTTCTCCCTCCCAATTGCTTGCTCTCTACAGGGCCTTATCCGCCCATGAAATGGAGTTTTGACTCACATGTTTGGGAGGACCACTCATACAGCCTCCTAAACAGGTTGATCAAAAGCTTTTCATCTCATCACTCCTCTCTTCTGACTGACTGTCTTCAATCTTTAAATCCCCGCCGCCATCTTGCTTCTCTTGCTCTCTTCTACCGTTATTTTCATGCTAAACTGCTTTTTCTGAACTTGCTAACTGCATGCCCCCCCCACTCCCGCAGCCTCGCTGCAAAAGACTTTCTACTCATTCTCATCCCTATTCTGTCCATCTTCCTAATGCAAGAGTTAATCAGTATCTTTACTCTTTCATCCCTTTCACTGGTAAACTCGGGAACTCTCTTCCTGTTTCTATTTTTCAGCTTTCCTATGACTTAAATCTTTTCAAAAGAGAGTAAAAAGACACCTCCCAAACTAAATTGGCCTACCCCTTTGTTTATATTGTATTCTCTTACTGTCTTCTTCATAGGGACTGGCAACTAAGCGGGCTTTGTTTTCCCATTTTTTGTTGTGTCCTTGGCCAGTTCCTTGTGATGTAAAAAAAAAAAAAAAAAAAAAAAATCATGGTATAACAGGCCATCTTTCGATAGGATAAAAAACTGGCTGTCAAATCGTAAACAAAGGGTGGTAATCAATGGTCATTCTGCTGACATGACCAGTATTAATAGTGACTTTTCCTCAAGGATCATTTTCTGGGAAACCTATCCTGTTCTTAATATAAAAAAATGACATGGAGAGGGAATCACATGCAGGATATCGAAATTTGCTAATGACACGAAAATTAAAAACACAGCCTTCTCAAGATCTCAGCGCCAACTCATACAAAACCGATTTGAACATGCTAACAGTAAGATCGAAATATGGCAAATTAATTTCAACCAATTAATAGTAATGTATTACTTTTGGAAATAACAACCCTCATGAAAGTTACGTAAAAAACTTGATAAATAAAAAGATTTAGGCTTTATAATCTCGAAAGATCTCAAACCGAATAAACAATTATAGAGATAGTAAAACTGCAAAAAAAATTGGTTGGCTGTATTGGACGAACTTTCAGTTTTTAATCTGAAAAAGTGATATTCACTTTTTTTTAAAAGGCTTGTTCGCCCCCATCTTGAATACTGTGTGTAGTTCTGGTCACCTTATTATAAAAAGGGACATAGATAAACTAGAAAAACTACAGCACAGAATAATCAAAATGATACCTAGATTGCGTACTAATCGTACGAAATCGCCTCAAAGAACTTAACTTATTTCCATTAACAAACGAAGGATAAGAAGTGACCTCATCGAAGTCTTTAAAATCTTCAAAGGATTTACGAACCCCAAAAAATATAATCCAAGAAAATCTGTTCACGTTAGGCCGGTCAACTCAACTAGAAACAACGGATTTAAAATAATTGGGCAACGGTTTTTACAAACGAGGCAAAATACTTATTCACAAACCGTGTTGTAAACATATTGGGAAAGGGTTGCCCTCAGACGTATAAACTAAAATACTAGAATAATTAAAAAAACGCCTCGATAAATATTTCATATCCAATCCCAGGTTGTCACTGTTTGTCTCGAATAAAACTTTATCCCCCCGGGCCTCTGATGCTTACTCTCATCGCGTGAAATGATTGCGAGTCGCGTCTACACAACCCCTCCCACACGTACAGACGCCCCGAGTTACGGTCACTACTACAACTTTTTACCTGTGACGGGCTTTTGGTTCAGTAAGGGCCCTGACAGTTGGCGCCACCATCGGGATTTAATGTACCAGGGAGGGGTCACTGCTGCAGGGGCATTAAAGTGTACGGCATCCTACTTGGAAAGTGCAAAAACCGCAGTGGATTGAACGGAGCTGGGGCCTGATTGACTGCTACCTCCCAAGAAAGCGCCAGGCAAGGCTGCCGCACCACCCTTGAACTTCCACACTAAGCCTACACCAACGCTACATTAGACCTCATGACACACACATATACCCCCGAGTTAACGGTTCCCACTACTACTCTCGACCTGTGAGGGGCTGTGGATCAGTAAGGGTCCAGGCAGTTAGTGACCACCATCGGATTTAAGGGACCGGGGGTCACTGCTGCAGGGGTCATTAAAGTGTATGGCGTCCCTACATGAAGTACACAATCAGCAGTGGATTGGAAGGGAGCTGGGGCCTAATTGATTCTGCCTCCCAAAAAGAACCAGGCAAAGGCTGCTGCACCATCCTTGAACCTTCACACTGTGCTCCCACCATTAAAAACACAAAAAACATGACCCTACTATGAAACACAAAACCCTATCCCCACAAACTAGTAGTATTAGCCATAGATTACAGCTTTCAATTTTCCTCAAAAATTTCCCATGCAGTTGTTCCATACTGAAAGGTATCACTTAATTTTCCCGGGCCCGCTTCGGCTGGAGGGATGGGGGGGTGGGGAGGGGCTTTCTACTTTCGTATCCTTTCTCCTTATTATCTATTTACTGTAGTGTAGTTAAATCAAAAAGCCATGTAAGAACCTAATGGTCTGTTTTCTGTTTGTGTTACCTTTGTATTCCTTTGTATTCCATTGTATTCCTCCTCCCCCCTTCCTTCCTTCCCCCTTTTTTTTCCCCGCTGAGTCAAAAAGCTTGTTAATCCTCAAATTTTTCCTATCTCATCTCTTAAATATTCTGTCTTCTTCGTTACTTTGATTATATTTTGTTATTTTTACACTGTTTTTCCTTTCTTTTTATCTACGTTTTTTCAGTGTTTTCTCGTCAATTACGAACATTAATGGGTTGAAAAAGTACAAAATACAGAAGGAAAATAGAAAAACAGTTCTTCCGTCTAGTCGGGGAGTCTGGGGAGGCGGCAGTAGAGTGTTAGCGTCACCGACTGGCGTTCCCAAAGTCCCCAGTTCGATTCCGAGTGAGACCCATAAATCCACTTAAAATATTTTTGCACCGTCCAGTGGTCAAAGAAAACCCACATGCTGCCCCTAACTCTACCTTCGATTGCGAGTGCATCGGAGGCACCGGGGCATGAATCACAGGCGGTCACTTTAAAAATCCTACCACGCCACACGGGGGAGGCCAACTATTACAGCCCCCAAGTGAGCTCTAGGGCAGTGGTTCTCAACTCGTTTCAAGCCATGGACCACTAGCCAAAATTTTAAAAATCATTGACCATCTCCTTTTCGACTTTACAGATATGGTGAAAAAGGGGAGATTTTAAAGGTAGATAAAGGGTTTGGGTTTTAAATATATATCTTGTATATAAAAAATAACGGAGTTTTTTAGAAATAAAATTAAAAAATATTAGACCCTTATTAATATTTGTTAACATTTATTTGTTTCCCTATATTTATTTCCCCGTT
>JACEEZ010021405.1:0-14736 GCA_016584305.1 Chionoecetes opilio | reverse complement strand
GGTCAAATACAGAGTCGATTTTTGGCGTAAAAATCTCCTTCTCTTCTTTTACGCATCTGGGTAGGACGTACATCAGAATATACAGACTTACATATAAAAATACATTTGTATTTGAAAAGAATTTAAATACTTTTGTGTTTTAGAACTGTGCTTATAGATACTTGGTTTTCACTTATTCAAAAAGATATAAATATTTTATTGAGTATTTAATACTTGTTTTAAATACTCAATATAACATTTAAATATTTTTTAATCATTTTTTTGGGCCCAAAAACCCCCCAAAAACTATCTGGAACCCCCGTGTTCAGTAAACCTGCTTCCTTTAAGGAAAATTTCCATATTTAAGGATTTTGGCCTGAGAAGAAAATTTCTAAGGAAACCAAAGTCTGGGGAAAATCCAAGGGAAAATTCAGTTTTTTTCGGACATTTCTAGAGATCGGGTAATTAATTTAAAAATGCCAGGTAGCGATTCCATTTTTATACAAAGGAAAGTATCCTTTTTCTTTTAAAGCATTTTATATTTTTAAATCAGATTACTAACCATTTTTAAAATTGTGTTTTAAAAAATGTTTTAAAAAGGGATTTATTACATTTACTTTTTTATTTTTGTTTAAATCATTCGTAAAAATTTTAGTTTTTGGTATTTAGATACATTTCTCCCATTTTTTATTATTAGTATTTAAATACTTCAATGTTTTAGTGCCCGCTCTGTTTTTTGTCTTATTAAAAATTATTATAAAATTATATATACTACCGAAAAGCCCCCCTCCGGCGGCTTTTGGGGCTACTCTGCGGAGGGCTTTGGTGGGGGGCCCTTTTTGGGCCCCCCCTGTGTTTGGGGGGCCCTCCAGTCCCCCCTTCTAATTTCCTGAAATCGGATGTAGAAATGTTGTTTACCCCCACCCATTCACTCCCCATTCCCATCACCCCCCCTCATTCCTCCCCATTACCTCCCCCCCCCCCCATTCACTCACCCTTTTTACCCATCACCACCCCCCATTCACTCACCCATTCCCATCACCCCCCACCTTTTCCCCTCACCCATCACCCATCACCCCACCCATCACCCCCCACCCATCACTCCCCATCACCCATCCCCCCCCCATTCACTCCCCCTTTCCCCCCATCCCCTACATCAAGGTTTCCTCAATTCTCGCAACCCATTTTTTTTTTTCAAAATTTCGCAAATAGGCTGCAAAAAAAAAAAAAAAAAGTGATCGGTCTCCATAATTGGTTTTAAAAACCTTCCCCTGGTCAAACCGGTTCCAAAATGTGTCATATGGGGGGGTTGCGCCACGGGGACGGAAACCCATACCAACACACACACACACACACACCACCCACACACACCCACACACAACAACAGACGACAGAACACTTTTGCTTATATTTACCCTTACCCTCACCCCCCTCTATTCCCCACCCTCCCCCTCCCCCCAACCCACCCCCCACCCCTTCACTCACCCATCACCCCCCACCCTTACCCATCACCCCACCCATTCATCACCCATTACCCTCACCCTCATCAAGGTTTCCTCAATTCTCGCAAAACCCCTTTTTTTCCCACAATTATCGCTAATAGGCTCTAAAAAAAAGAAGAAAAAAAAAATGATCGCACTCATAATGGGCTTATGACCTTCCCCCGGTCAACCCGTTCCCAAAAAATTTCCTTGAGGGATTTCGCCACGGGGGCGGAACCTTACCACACACACCACCAAAAAACAACAGACAGACAGACAGACGAAACAGACAGACAGACAACACACTTTCGCTTATTATTATAGATAAAATTTATATAATATTTATATATATTATTATATATATTATATTATATATTATAAAATATATATAAAAATAATATATAAAATAATATATATGTTAATTATAATTTTTATATATATAATATTAAAATAATTTAATAATATTGTTAAATATAACTTTATATATTAAAATATATGTCCCTTGTACTATATGCTAATACTAATTTTTAATATATATATATTAATCTATTATTATATATATTATAAAATTTTATAATTTATATATTTATATTAAACAAGTTTTTAAAATTTTATTTTATTATATATATAATTTTTATATGTTTTTTTCATTTTTATTAAATTTTTTTTATATATATATATTTTTTTTTTTTTTAAATATATTTATTTTTATTATTTATTAATTTTTTAATATATTTATTTTCAAAATATATTTTAACTTAAAATTTATTAAATTTTTTTACTATTAATTTTATTATATATTCTTTTATACTATAATATCTTATTTTTTTTATTTTTTTTTTATTAAAATATATATATATCTATCTTTATCTTTTATATTTTTTATTTATTCTATTTTTTTTTTACCTTTTTATTTTATTTCCCCCCTTATTTTTTTTTTTATTATATTTTTATTGGCCTTTTTTTAAAATTTTTTCTTTTTTTTTTTTTTTTCTTTATATCTTTTTAAAATTCCATTGTGTATTTATCTTTGTAAACTAATTTAAATTATTTTTAAAATTTAAACAAATTCTTATATTATTTTTCTAATTTTAATTTTTTTTTATATTTTCCCCTTTTTATTTTTTTAAATATTATACCATATATAAAAACATAAATATTTTATTTTAAAAAAAATATTATATTATATATGCATATTTTTTTATATATATCTTGGTTATTTAATATTATATTTTATTTTTTTTAAAAAGGGTTTTTAAAAATTTTTCTTATATATATATTTTTTTTATATTTATTGTAAAAAAATTATTTTCCCCTTATATTTTTTTTTTATTATTCCCCCTTATTTCTTTTATCTTTATTTTTGTCCCCTGCCTTTCTTTATTTTTTTATTTTTATTTTTCTTTTTTCTTTTTCCCTTTTTTTTTTATTTTTTTAATTTTTTTTTCCCCCCCCTATATTCTTTTCTTTTTTTCTATTTCCTTTTATTTTTTTCCCCTATTTTTATTTTTTCCTTAATCCTTTCTTTTTCCCCTATTTTATTTTTTCTTATTTTTTTCAAATAAAAAATATATTTTATTTTACCCTAATATATACTAGCCGAAAGCCACCCCCCGGGGCGGATTTTTTGGGGGGGGGGGGCTGCTCCTGCGGAGGGCTTTTCCCCTCCCCCCTTACCCATCCCCACAAAACCCCTTCACTCCCCATTACCCATCACCCCCCACCTTTTTCCCTCAATAACTTAAAAACGTTTTTTTTTTTTAAAAATTGATGGGAGCATCTCATAATAGGCTTAAAACCCTTTCCCCCGGGTTGACCTTTTTTTCCAAAAAATGTGCCTTTTGAGGTGATTGCGCCAGGGGGGGCGGAACCTATACCACCCCCACACACCAAAACAAAACAGACAGACAGACAGACAGACAGACCCCTTTCGCTTATAATTTTTAGAAGGATATTTATAAAATATAAAATATATATATATATATATATTTATATTAATATATATCCTCCATTTGGGGAATTTGGTAGCGAGGGGTTTTAGCGTCTCCGACGGGCGTTTTGGGTGCCCGAGTTGGGGCCCCCGAAGAAAACCAAAAAAACCCTTTTCTGAAACCGTCGAGTGGCCTAAGAATCCCCACATGCCCTGCCCCCCCCAATTCTACCTTCGTTGCAAGTGCATCGGAGGACAGGGGGAATGCGGCAGGGCCCTCTACAGGCTCACTAAAAAAACCTACTTGCGCCCCACGGCGGGAAAAACCATAAAAACAACCCTCAAGTGAACCTCCAGAGCCTACCATCCGAGTTTCGGGGTCCCCACTGCCAAACGCTCTATAGGCACACAAATGTAAAAAAAAAAAAAAAAAAAAAAAAAATATATATTAAATATATAAATATTTTAATTATATATATATTTTAATATATATAATTTTTATATATATATATATATATAATTTTATATATATTATATTATATATATATATAAAAATATTAATATATAATTTTAAATTTTAAATAATAATTTACTTATTCATAAATTTTGATTGTTTATTTGACCCCCAAACAGCTATGGTCTATACCCAAGGGTCTATCTATCATATCTTTTATTTTTCGTATCTATTTTGGGTCTATCTCCGGGTTTCTATGGCCCGAAAGTGGATACTTTGGAACTTTGGAAAAATTTAAATTGAAGGGGGCCCAAATTTTAATTTTGTGTACCTTGTTATGAATTTGTATTTAAATGCGGGTCTGGGTGGTGGTGTAATTTGTTGAATGTAAAGAAAAATCTTTGGGCCCTGAAAACACCATGACGAAGATTCCACCAATGAAGAAACATTCTATAAAGTTTGTTGATACTTATTCAAAGTACATACATTTAGAAAAAAACCCATAAAATTCATAGGTCTTAAATAAAATACTCACCTAAAAACCTTTTCCTTTGTTTTTCATTTTTTCCGTCATCAAAAGGCTGATCGGCGTGTGACTCCGTCTTTTTATCAAAAAGCATGCAAAGGGGGGTTGCTAAGATGAAAAACGACAAAAAACCCCGGGAAAAATTGAAAAAACCCGTCAAATTCCCTAAAAATAAATCCCTGGGGGGTCATTATTATTATTTTTATTTTTATTTTTAAATTGTTGTTGTTAGCATGATTGATTTTTTTTTGTTACGTTATTTTTTTTTAACGTTTCTTTATCATTATTATCTTTAAAATAATAATTATTTTTTATTGTTTATTTTATCATAATTACTAATTTTAAATTTTTTATTAAAAAATGAAAAATCATTGTGTAGACATACTGACAGGTGAAAAAAACGGGGAAAAGGAGACCCCGGCGGGGAAGTAAAGAATATATTATCTTGATTAAATTTAAATATCGGGAAATAAAGTACCCCATTTTCCCAAAGCCCGTGTCCCCCCTTCATCCCCGGGTTTTTCTTTTTATATAATTATCATTTTTTTTATACTATCACCTTTTTTTTTCATTGTATTATTATTAGAAATATTTAAAATTTTAAATCTTTCCCTTGTTTTTAAATTATTTTGTTTTTATTATTAGTAGTTTTTATTCATTTTTACTATTATTATTACTTCTTGTTCATCATCATCATCATCATAAAAAAAATAAATCAAAGACATATTTGATGGCGCCGGCAAGCGTGATGTCACTGCTTATCGGGGGGTAGGCTCTTCTGCCCTTCACCCTCCCCTTCCCACGGCAGCTTTGACTTGTTCCTCCACGGACTCACAGCCCAATGTTCCCCACCCCCTTTTGCGCAGTATTGCCCCTGTCGGGGGTGTCTTATTGCCGAGTTTTTAAATTTGCCCGTGGTTGTGAGCTGGGGGAAATTTCCGGGGGGGGGGGGGGCATGGCCTCTAATTACTAAGGAAATCACTATAAAGGGGGTTCTCCCCTTGCCCCGGGCCAAAGGGTTAGTTTTGGGAAACCTTACAGCCCTTTAAATGAAAAACAAAACCCAAAGGGCAATATAGGCTTAAAACGGGGGAGAAAAACGTACAAAATTGAATAAAAAACTAGAAAAAATATCCTTTCCCGGGACCACACGGGGGCCTTTCATCTCTGTCACATGACACACCGATTTCTTTAAGGACTCACCTGCGACTACACAAAAAATATAATTTTGGGTTAGGGTAATTTTTTTGGGGGTTTGAGGCCCACGTGAGGGGTTCTTTTTTCCCCCGGGGGGGGTCAGAAAAACTCAAAACGGAGGGGGGTTTTTGCCCCCCCTTGCTCCCAACAGGGACCAGGCCCTGAGTGACTGGGGGCTTTGGGGAAACCTTCCCCCTTTCCCTGAGGCAAGATGATGATTTTATAAATTTCTATTTCAATGTTTCTGCTTATTTCCTGTTCCGCCTATTTGTAATTTTGTTCATTTTTTAGTTTTGCAGCAGCCCTGGTTAGATCTGAAAATATGGTTATTTTCCCATTAGTGATGAAAGAAACCTCCTGTTTCTTTTGAAAGGATTAAAGTCTTACCTGTACGTTTTTTAATCACAGAGGTTGATTTTCTGTCGCCGAATTTTTATTGAGTGTATGTTGGTACTACGTTTTGGGCCCAAGTCTGTAATCAGGTTTTGGCATCGAGCTGGCTTGCCCTGTCACCCCCAAATCTGCTGCTCGCTTTTCGGGGGATGGAGCAGAACTTTTTCTTTTTGGGCCGTCCCCCCACCCCTTCAGGCAAAACCCTGGGGGACAAATATTAAAAGGATACCATCTCAAATCTGCCCCTTGTACTGCTTTGCCCTTATTGTTTTTTTAATGCTAAGAAAATTTTGGTGTTTTTACCAACGCCATTGGGGAAATTCAAACTTTTAATAAAGTCAAAACTTGGGTAAAAGGGGTTCAGTACGCTACAGTACAAAGAATGGAACACAAAAAAAATTTGAACTTTTTAATAATTTTTTGCTTTTTGTGTGGGTTTCACTAGAGGTTCCCGGGGGTGTAACGGGAAGCACAGCCGCCCGGCATGGGGAAAGGTTCCCGGGGTTTAAACCCCGAGGGGTTAAAACCTTTATTGGGTTTACCCCCTATTTCCTAAGGGCGCAGTGAGTCGGTTCGGGGGTTCCCATTCCCCCGGTCGGGGCCTGCGGGAGGCACCCCTTAGGGGGAGATGTGGGGTTTGCCCCACTAAGGTTCCCCCCATTTTGTAACGGGAAGCCGGGCCGCCGGGCATGCAGAAGGCCCCGGGTTCGAGTCCCGAGGGGTGCGACCTTTTTTGGGTGAGACCCCCTACTCTTACCTTCAAAACCCTTTAAAAAAGGGAAAAAATAATCCATGGTGTTTTCTCTCCCCACTGCGTACCACCCTTTGATTTTTCCTTCAAATGTTTATGATGCGGTAAGACCCTTTCTAAATTTTTTGTTTGTGGGGTTGTTTTTGTGTTCTTTTGTGACTTTTTTGTTATATTCGCAGCATGCAGCTTATTTTTAAATAAAAAAAAAAATTCAAATTCACCCCCAAAAGGCAAAACTGAAAAAAATTCTTGCAGAAACATTATGTTGAGGGGAAAAGTCCAGGTCGGTGCAAGGGTCCCCCTCGCCCTTTTCCTCGTCTTTTCCATTTAAAGCTAAGAGGGTCGCCGTCAGCCCCCCGCCTTAGCCCTTTTCCCAAACCCTCGCTGCCCATGAGGGGGAAAAAGGATGACTAGTGTTTGAGGAAATACCCCCTCGCCCCTTTGAAAGTGAGGGGGCGGCATATTTTGGACACGCCCCCAATGAAATCCCGGTAACCCAACAAAATAAAGGGTCCCGGAATTCCAAAGAAAATTTTGTAAGGGATGTTTTTCTTTGAGATAAATACAAAGGGATGCTGATGTTCAAGGGTTTTTTTAAGGGAAAATTGCCCCCCCCGGGCAAAAATGCATTCTGAAAAGAGAAAAAAAAACTAATCTACGTATTTTCATTGATGTCAAAATAACTACGTTAAAAAAACAAATAAAATAATAGAAAATGGTTAATAATAATAAAATAATAGAAATTCAAAATACAACATTCTTTTAAAATACTGTAGAGAAAAAGCTTCAGGCGGGTGTATAGGAAATTTACCTTCATGAAAGCAAAGGAAATAATATTTACCAAAAACCCGCCTTGAAACATTCCTCTACAGTTTTAGTAGAATTTTGTAGGACAGACCCGTGGGCGAATTCTTCCCATTTTGCCAACAATTTCCCCATTATAACGCCTGGGTAATGTAAAAAACCCTTTTATTTTCTTTTTGCCCTAAAACCCATTTTTGAACCCTGACCCAAAATTAATTGTAGCTGGTTTTTGGTTGGGAAAATGGGGCAAAAAAGTCAAGCCTTACACCCGAGACCCGACGGCCTGAGCTGAACCCGGGGTTCCCAAAACGGCCAAACCCGATGGGGGAATCGAGCTCACTGTTATAGTCTAAATTTAAAATTCATTTTTTTTGCGTGATGCGAGATTCTATTTAATCAATGTTTTTTGGGGTTAAAATTCGGGACGCGTAAAAATGCTTTCCCCCAAAAAAAGGTTTGGGACGTCCTGCTGTTTGAAAAAAACTAGCCCAAAGCTTTTGGGTGTTTATTTACAGGCAAAAATTTTTTTATATTGCGGGGGGGGCAAAAGCCAAAACAGCCTACGGCTTACATTACAAATTTTCCACGTTGGGGGAAGAATAATTTTAAACATTTAAAATTGGAAAAGTGATTTTAAGATTATCGTCAAAAATGATCTTTGCATAGAAAAAAAACAGCAAGTTTTACCAGAATGTTTCTATTAAAAAAGTTTTTGTCAATGAAAAACTACCAAATAATGACACAAAGGGGTACCCCTTGGGTTTTACCATTTTTTGGGCCCCAACAAAGAGCATTGGGGAAATTTGTTTTAAAGTTCAGCAACTAATGTGGAAGGGAGAGCTTTTTCTTGCTTTTTCTTTAATTTTTGTATTTGCATTTCAGTTCGTCCCAAAAAACCATCTATAGTCGTGGGTTTTTTTAAAATTTTCCAACCCCCAACCCCCCCGCCCCCCCTTTTTAGTTGGTCCTTGGGGCCTTTCACACCCCTTCCCCCTTCTTTAAGCAAAATATCTCCAAAAAAATCCTGAATCAGAAAAAAAAACCCGAAGAAAAGCTTTCCCTTTTTAAACACTTTTTTTGTGGGAAATACCGAAAAGCGCCCTCCGGGCGGGGCTTTTTGGCTAGGGGTCCTGCGGAGGGCTTTGGTTGGGGGGCCCTTTGGGCCCCCACCTGTGTTTGGTGGGGGGCCTTTGGCCCACCAAACACGACTCTCCAATAGCCCCTTCTAAACTTTCCTGAAATCATGGGTGTAAAATGTTGTATTACCCCCCCCCCCCCTTCACTCACCCTTTACCCAAAACCACCCCCCCCCCCCCAACCCTTCCGCTTAAACCCTTACCCATCACCCCCCACCCCTTCACTCACCCATTACCCCCTCACCACACCCCTTCCTCACCCATTACCCATCACCCCCCACCTAAATTCCCTCACCCTCACCCCTCACCCCCCAACCCCTCACCCCCCACCCATTCCTCACCCATCACCCCACCCATTACCCACACCCCCCCCATTCACTCACCCATTACCCATCACCCTTTCATCAAAGGGTTTTCCCCAATTCTCGCCAACCCCCCTTTTTTTTTTACAATTATCGCTAAAAGGGCTTTCTAAAAAAAAAAAAAAAAAATGGGGCGGGTCATCCCCATAATTGGGGTTAAAACCTTTTCCCCCGGGCAACCCGGTTTTCCCAAAAAAGTTTCAATGAGGGGGATTGCGCTAAGGGGGGGGGGCCGGGAAACCCTTAAACCCAAAACCCACACACACACACACAAAAAGACGACAACGACACACTTCCCCCTTATATTTTAAACCCTTACCCTCACCCCCCAACCCATTCTCTCACCCATCACCCATCCAAACCCCCCCCCTTCCCTCACCCCACCCCCCAAAACCCCTTACCCCTCACCCCCCCCCTTCAAACCCCCCTTCCCATCACCCCCAACATCAAACCCTTTCCCCAAAATTCCCCGCAAAACCCCCTTTTTTTTTCAAAAAAATTCTCGCTATAGGCTGCCCAAAAAAAAAAAAAAAAAAAAAAAATGAATCATCCCCATAAGTGGGCTTAAAGCCCTTTCCCCCGGCAAACCCCGGGTTTCCCAAAAAAATGCCCTATGAGGGGATTTTTTTTTTTTGGGGCCCCCGGGGGGGGGAACCTATACCACACACAAAACACACAGACAAAACAGCCAACGACAGCAGACAGACACACTTTTGCTTTTATTATTATAGATATACTTACTCATAAACACCTTATATAAGCCCAGGAAATTCATTTTGATCACGTTTTTTTTAAAGAAATACTTTTATAGTTTTTTTCCCCTTTTTCTCTTGGTCACCCACCCAGGGTTTCGAAACCCTTTTGGGCTAGTCCCTTTCAACCCTACCCAATCCTTTTTTTCTTCCCAGACATGAACCCTGAGCCCTGGAACCCCTAACTACCCGGTTTTAGCGCTATAGGGGGGGGGGGCTTTTAAAATGAAATATTTGAAACATTTAATAAAAGCCGCTAAAAACAATAAAGTTTTTTTTAAAAATTTTAAAAAGGGCCCGCCTTTTTTAAATTTCAAAAGCTTTTCAAACAAAGCAGGCTTTTGGGGAAAATTTTTTGCGAAAAAACAGTCAATGACCTTTGTCCCTTTTCCCCCATACTGTTCCTTTTTTGGGATTTTCCCCGGCATGGGTGACTGGCCCCCCCTAGACAAGAGGAAATTTGGGTTTGCCCTAAAATGAAGATATAAAATCTCAAATCCCCTTTTTTTGTATTGCGGGTACGATAACAGGGTATTTTCCTTTTCGTCCTCTTTGCCTTTACCCTGCTCAACTCTAGCAAAATCTTCTCCTTTCATATTGTTAAACCGAGAAGCCTTTAATGTAAAGTTGCTAATAATGGGGTTTCCCCTGTATGCAAGATATGCTGTCTGTTTTTCTTTGATTGGGACTTTCTTTTCCCCCTAGTTCCCCCGATGTATAATTTTAAAATTAACGCTTTTAAAAAAGTAAATTAGGCCTATTTATGCTGAAATATTATTTTCCCTTTTTAAAGCTGATATAATTGTAAAACACTGACAAGATTCATGTGCCAAAATGTAATTTTGTAAAACTGTATGGCCCCCCGGGGGGGCCTCCACTATTACTCAAAGAAAATGTCTTTTTTATTTTTTAACTTCCCATCTGTTTTTTGAAAACAAAAATGGGTTTTGCCCCCGATACTAATTTGGGAGGGCAACCCTTACTGATACGATACTGTGACTAAGATTAAAATTTTAAGCTAATAAATCTTCATAGAAAAAATTTTCCAAAACTTTCTGTTGGCAGGAAAATGATCTAGAGACACCTCCCTTTCCCAAACTATTTAGATCAATTTTTTAATTTACTAATTATCCAGACAGACTGAGTGGGTCGGCTTTCCCAAACTTGAAAAAAAAGTCCTGTCTGAAGAAATCCATTTTATCAACCCTTTAAACCCTAAAAAACACCACCACCATCACCAATTTTTTTCCCGCCACAAGCACCATCATTATCACGCCATCTTTCCAAAACCCCAGCGTCCCTACTAACACCAAAAAACCAGTAAAAGGTTTAAACAAAAAGAGCACGGTCCCTTTCCCCCCCCATAACCGTCACTACTTTCCACAAACAAAAAACTGTTGCAGCCTTTAATTTTTTCCCCCCAGAGGGAGTAATTTTCCAGCCACCGCAACCACAGTCTACATGAACAACGACCCCCACAATTTTTATTAACAAATAAAATGATCCCCTCATGAAAACAGACACAAATTCTGGGCCTCAGTAAAACCCAAAAAAACCCCGCATTTTTCACCAACACCGCCACTACACCCGCAAATCACCTCCATCTTTTGGTTTAAGGGCGGTTGGGGGTGTCCCCCGGGCCCCCCCGGCCTTAAACACAAACCATCGCAGCACAGGGGTGTAGCCCCGGGCTTGGTGGGGATTGTGGAGCACATCGTTGAAAACTCTTAAAAATATGGGGCATCAGCGATTCCCCCTTTTCCTCTTTTGGGTTTCTTTCCCGCAGCGGGGAGCAGCGTTGGGGCGGTGAAAATCGGAGGACAGATTTTTTCCAATGGGGTTTAAATTTTGAAAATTTTCGGGGTATTAAATTAAATTTTTTTCAAAAAGAATATTGCCATTCTTTTTTTTTCTTAAAAACAAACAGAAAACAATGCAAAGTTTGGAGGGCGTTTTTTTTTTTCAACCAAAAATGCTTTTGGTTTTTTACCTCGAATTTTTACCCCCGTGTACTGCTTGAACGACTGGAGGAATGTTTTTTCCGTCCGGAACTCCTTTAACGACTGGGGGGAATATGAAAGCCGTCAGCAGTTTTTTAGCACACAGACGAAAATTATCTTTTCACGCCGGGCCTTTTTCTTACCACCGGGAAAGGTAAAGTGTTATTTTCAGCGGCCTGAAGTGAGCCCCACCGGGGGGGAAAAATATTGTTTTATATCAGGCGTCTGGATGGGACCACATTTTCCCACAAACCCACAATAGTTGGGTATGCCACTAAACCCACACATGGGTTTCCCCCTTTCCTACACCAAACCAAAATTTTCCCCAAAATTTCCCACCAAAATCCTCCTAAAAAATTTTTGCAGTTTTGGGGAGTAGTGACATATTCCTACAAAAATACGCGTATCTCATAAACCCACTTTTGTGGGGGGCCTCTTTACTCGGCGCTTCTGACTCCCTACACACCCTGACGACCTTGAAACCCTCCAAAAAGTTCTTAGGGTTTTTTTATATGTTCTATATTATGAAACCCCTTCCGCATTTTAAAGGGGCAACCAAAAAAGAGACCCTATCGTTCAATTCAACAAATCGAGTTTAGGTTTTTTTCCATTCGTTGGGCAGACGGGCCATTTCGGACCTTTTACTCCACTGTTCCCGGGCCAAGCATGACTAATTTGAGGGGGGCCATCCGCTTCCGCAGTGGGTTTTCAAAAACAACCCCCGGGTTCCAGTACCTCCGAATGTGGCCAGGGAAAAAAAACCCGTACCCCCGCTTTTCTTCAAAAAGATGCCATATTTTAAAATTACAGATCCACATATGCTGCACAACTCCTACACATGGCGGGCCCAAATTTTCCCACACAAAAAAAGTTTTTAGGGATATCCCTACACCCCTGTTGTGGGGAAAATCTGTATTCCCGTAAGGAAAAATTTTCCTACTCTAAAAAACTCTAATTTGTAGGATGTGTGTGTAGTATACTGGTGGGAGGAAAAAAGTGGCGCCCCCCCCGGCTGGTTAGTGAACCCAAAAAAAAAGATAATGCGCATATTATATTTAAGAAAATTCACACTTAAACCCTCACTTACATTTCTTTGGTTTTACTTATACATGAAAAAATAATTGTGTATGTTAATGAAACTGCCCCGGGGCACTGCGGAGTCCCCCCTTTAAAATTGAATCATGATTTTATTTCTTTAAACCCCAAAAAATCCATAAAAAAACAATGGATAATTTAATGACAACATGGGTAGTGATACAAAATCGCACTGACTCCCCATAACAAACTCCAGGCAATTTCAACCCTGAAGGACTCGACAACACACCAGGATTACAAGAAAAGTAGACAATGTTTGTAAAGGCATATTTTTGGCTGCTGAAATACATCTTTGTAAACATTGTTTCATAAAATGTCTAACTCAGTGGTTCTTAACCGTTTTTGTCAGTGACCCAAAATTATGCCCAGATCGACCATGGTGATCCATACCCTCATAAACATTTTGCTTTATAATAATTATGCTTCTAAAAACGTGACAAACAAAAAATATATGCATGGATTTTTATTAATACAATTAGTACATCGACATAATAATAATCCATGAGAAATATAACAATACATTAGGATTAGCTAGTATAAAAAAAAAAAAATGCTTCTGTACATTTCATAATATAAAATGAAATGTATAATTTGGCTATAATTTACCATTGTGGAGGAAGAAAAGCGTGATTCATACAAGCTTACTTGACATGCAGTTATATTATAATCAATGAGATCCTTGACACTGGATTGTTTTAATCAGTTCCTCAAATCTGGGTGATATTGATGATAGGCTGCATCTTAGGTCATGATCTGATTGTAGACGGTTTCTGTACTTTTTCTTCGTTACTGTGAGGGCTGAAAATCCTGCCTGACACAGGAAAATTGTAGCAAAAGGAAGGAGAGTTTTCACGGCTTCATTTCCAAGAATAGACTTTTCTTTGTAAACTTTAATCCAAAATGAGCTCAGTGATTCCTGTTGCCTTTTGAAATTGTAATGAAGTGTTTCGTTACTCTGGATCTCGATAAGCTGCTCCTGTAGCTTGCTGATGTTTGCAATTTCATCAGGCAGGTCTTCAACTTCAATGTTGAGGTTTTTTTTATCCAACTGTATTTAAACACATTTTCTGGAATGTAATGATCAAACTCTGTAATTAGCTTGGATGTATGTTCCACAATAATGTCTTGGACTTGGTTGAGAGAAGGTTTTTCATCCTCCAGAAGTACACTCAGAGATGGAAATGATGCAATCTTTCCAACTTTAATTTTATTCATCCACAACTTCAATTTTCCTTTGAATGCTGATAGTTTCTTGGAAATTCCAACTAATGTCTGATCACGATCTTGCATTGAAATGTTCAAGGAATTAATCTCAGCAAACATATATGTAAGCTAGGCTATTTGCATCAACCACTTTGAATCTCAGAATTTGTGGGCCAATGGATGACTCTTTTCCGCCAAAAATATCTCAGTCTCGGTCCGCAATTCCAGCAATCGTTGGAGCACCTTTCCTAGTGATAGCCACCTAACCTCAGAGAACCTCAGTACAACAGATGTATTTGTTCAGAACCAAAATCAGAGCACATTTGAGTGAATAACCTTGAGTTGAGAGCGCTAGCTTTAATGAAATTAACAACTTGAATTACCTCCTGCATGACATTCTGCAACTCATGTGGCTACTTCTGAGAAGCAAGATTTTCACGGTGGAGGAGACAGTGAACATTCACCACACACGGATTTTCTTGCTTAACTCGCACAGTGAAGTCCGGACGTGCTCCTAACATTGCTCGTGCACCAAAACAACAAACACTGTAACACTGCTTCCAGCGGAGTCCTTCTTCCTTGAAGAATGAATCCACCATCATGAAAAATGTAATGTCTTTTTCAGTTGTTGTGGTTTGCAATGGGCGGCAAAACATAACTCTTCTTCCATATC
>JACEEZ010021404.1:0-41231 GCA_016584305.1 Chionoecetes opilio | reverse complement strand
ACCTTTTCAAGAACCAAAAACCAAAAAGTTTTAAAACTTACCACAATAGTCTCGTCTGACAGTACTCCCCAGGGCTCTCTTCTTCGCACCGCGGCCATGCTCCCAATGCTTCTATCCCTATTCGGGAAATATTTTGCGGGATTTTCTACAGGAGCCTTCACAAACTAAAAATGACATGAAAACAGCCGCTAAGAGGACCCAAAAGGTTTTGCTTATAGTACGATCTCTTTTTGATCCTTAGGTCTAAAGGTTCCGATCCTCTAAACATTCGGGCCACAAAAGAAGAAAAAAAGGGAAAAATGAAGAGTTTCAAAAAAAAAAATTAAAAGTATTGACTAATAACAAAAAGCCTTTAAAAAGAAAAATTTTATGACCTCTTCATCTCCCTAAATAAGAAATGTAAAAAATCGTAAAGCAAGATAGTTTTGGGAACTCGCGTGAAATAAATTAAAAATTTAAGGATGCACTTTTTTTTGGTACTGCATTGTTAGGGGCAAAAATGGTCCTTTTAACAATCTATCCTCTATTTATCCTCTATCTTCCCTTTTTCCCAATTTTCCCCTGGTTGCATGAAAAAATTAAGGAGAATGCGCGATCCTTGCCTGCTGTTGCCACCTCCCCTAAAATATCTGTAGTCTACAGATTTTGTGATTGATAGATGAACCTCCGAAAGCACTAGTGGGATTTAGCAACCTATCAGCCCCCCAAAGGGCCCCACAGATCTGGGGAAAGCACGTTTGTGAGGTTTAAGGGTAAAACACAGCTAATATGTCGGTTCGTGATGCGGATTGCATTTTTTGTCTAATTCCCGTACTTGCTTCGACGGTTACAATGATCTTCGAGAGTGTTATCCTACCGCCCCGGGCCCCCATACCCCCAAAGGGGGGCACCCGGCCACAGGGCCCCGCTCGGTTCACTTCGCGTGTATTTTTTGGTACGTTTGAAATCGGGAAATTTCTTCATTTACCCCCGGGCCCAACAAGGGGGCCCCGGCCGGCAGGGGTATCGTGGCCTATTCAAGGCATTTGTTTTAAAATTTAGTGGATTAATGGGGACCCTTGACTATACATTGACTCTCCGGCTCCCAAAGTGTATTGGGGAGCGCCCGAGGTCAAGGCGTGGTTTGGTCTCGCGGAGACGCTGAGAAAATGGGAGAGTCGCGCTGCCAGCTGGGTGGGAACCAGGACCAGCAAGGGCCTGTCACGCCGGACTAAACCCTCCCGGGGGAGACAAGGTAGGTTTCAGGGGTCTCGCTGAGGATTCGAGGGGCATTTTTAACGCTAGCCTCCCCCCGCCACCGGCCCTAAAAAGCTCCGTTCCAAGCCCTCCATCTCGGGGGGTGCTTTTTCGAACAGCAGATGGGCACCTCGTGCCCAAAAGGGAGGGGCAGAGGCTCTTTTTGGGCTGAAGTACTTTGTCAGTTGTTCACGGGGGACCCCCCAACTGGGGCATTTTCCCACCACTGGGTTACAGGCATGGATGCCGATCCTCCCTTTGAAAAACCCGGGCCCCTCTTTTTTAAAACAAAGGGCAGAGAGGCTTAGCAAATTTAGGGGTGTGCAAAGGGGCAGGGGGGTTTTTTGTAATATCGGGCGGAGCCCCCAAAGCTGGGGTTTTGGGGCCCTGACCCTGCGGGTTGCATGCTTTTTTCTGATGCCGTGTGGCAATCGGGAAACCATTCCTCCTGACTGGAAAAGGGGGCGGGGTCGCCCCTTTTGGGAAAAGGGAAAAGGGGGACCGTCGGGATGCAACAATTACACCCGGTTTTTACCGCTCAGCGTCCCCGGGCAAGGTGCTTCCCATCTATTGCTGACACGGTTTCCCGCCCTCTGGTGAAGCTCAAGACCTCAGCAGCCCGGGGTTCACGCCTGGAAAGTAAACAGGGGACCGTATCCTAGCATTCGGGGGTCCTGGTGGAACGCCGACGTGAGTTTCGACAGGGGATCTGCTTGCAGCCTATAGTTGGTCTCAAGAAGGCGTTTTGGGCTCAGTATCGTGAGTCACTCTGGGGTCTTCTCGCTTCGCGGGGTTCCTCCAAAACTATTGGGTTTTATAAAATGGTCTGTATTCTGGGGCTGAGAGTGCTGTGAAATGTGGGGCAAAGGGGTAAACCCCGGTTTTTTTTCCCGTGAATACAGGGGTGGGCAAAGGGGGCGTGCTTTCCCCATCACTTTTTCAACGCTTGTTGGACTGGGTATTGGACAAGGGGTTTTTAGATCAAAGTGATTGTTGGGGCATCCGTCGGCAACACCAAACACTTATCTTGTTTTTGCCCCAAAGATGCGTAATCTTTGCTGGATCCTGGAGTTTCCCGGTGATGGCTCTTTGGGCGCTGCCGAAAGGGGGCAAAGCCTTTGGGCCCTTTAAGGGCTTCTGGCTTAAAACCAGGTCCCCGGTGGTTTTGGGCTTACTAGATGAAGCAGTACAGTCTGTTCCCTGGGGTGTGGCGAAGGGCATTGAATCTTGGAAAATTTTTTCATACCTTTTTTAGCGCAGTCCTAAAAGGGCGGCGGGGGCCCGGGCCCGAAGTCTTAAAGTAAACGTCCAAAACCCTTTCCCTCATTCCTGATTGAATGCAATCAAATCATACCTTCCCCAGTATATCAACAAAGGCGTCCACTTTTTTTTTATCCGTCAGGCCGTTTTTTTAAAAAATTTCCCCCCCCCAAAAACCCCCAAAAAATTTCAAAATTTCCCCCCCCCCTTTTTAAAAAAACACTCAAAAGGGTTTGGGGGACGCCCCAGGGTCAGGCCCCGGTGGTAGCATCAGGAGGGCCCTCTTCCCCCGCTTGATCAGAGGCACTAAAAACAGAGATAAAAATAGTCTTGAAGATATTTTGGGGGTTTTTTGATAGATTTGTTTTTTCTATATGCCAATGCAGCATCCCTTTTTGGGGGAGCAAGGGACTGTGCCTTTCGAGAAAAATTTTGCAAAACCCGGAAAAAAAGTGGCGGGGTGTAGGGTGTTAAACCAAAAAAAGTAAAAAATGGATGGACTTTAAAACCGTTTTGTTGGAATTTTTTTTTCCTTTTTCAAAAAGGGTTTTTTATATTTTGTTTCCGAAAATTTTTCGGGGGAGGGGTATTAAATTTCTTAGTTTTTGGGGGGGGCAAATTTAGGTTTTAAAAACCCCATTTAACCATAACCTTGTGGGAATTTTGGGCTTGACCGGGGGTTTTCCTTTCTGCCAATTTTGGGCAAAAAAAAAAAAGACTGAATCATTGTTTCCTAGCTTTTCCCCGTTTTGGATGCTGGGGGGAGGGGGTGTAAAAAAGGAAAAAACAAGGGTTTGGAAAAAAAAAATTGGGGAAATTGGCAGGGCTGCTCCCCGTGGCATAGAAAAAAATTCCGCCAAAAGCTCGGGAAAAAAAAAAATTTTTTAAATTTTTATTTTCCCCCGAATATTTTACACTCTACTATACCCCACTCACTAACCCCCACTACTACTACTCATAAAAATTTACTATACTACTATACTAAACTATACTACATACTCCCAAACTACAACCAAAAATTTTACTACTATACTACTCCCCACTAAACTCCCCAACTCCCCCATACTAACTACCCCACTACTACAAACCACTACTACTCCCCCTTTTTTCCCCTACTATTTAATTTTTTCCCTACACTACTACTATATACTACTACTACTATTTTTCCCCCCACTACACTAAAATTCCCACTACCACTACCACAAAAAAAATTTTTTTACTATACTAGTAACTATACTCTACTACTCCACTACACTACACTCACTACTACCCCTACTCTACTACTACTCCCTATTCACTTTCCCTTTTTTAAATTTTTTTCATTTTTTTTTTATCCCAAATTATCCAAAAAGCCCAAAAATGAACAGCCTAGATATTCAATGTTAATATGGGGGGAAAATGAAGATAACCCAACACGTTTTCAAAAAAAAATTTCCCGCTTAACGATTGGAAAAGTAAAAAAGGGGGGAAAAGGGGAGAAGTGGTTGGGTAGGTCTATTTTGAAAGGAGAAAAAGCGCCGTTTTTTTGGGGGTTGGGGCCCGGGGGGTTTCCCGGTCCATTGGGAGGCCCGTACAAAATCCCGTCCCCCCAGCCGTGACCCCAGTTGGACGGGCCTTCAAATTTTTTCCCCCCAAATTTTTTTGGGCCCGGGGGGACGTTCTAGAGCACAGGGGTTTTTTTCCCGGGGGGGGGTAAAACGCGATTTAACCCCCCCAATTTGGACAATTTGCGGGGTCCCGTTTGTCTCCCCTCGACCCCTTTTTGGGGGGGAAAAATTTTTTTTTGGGGTTTTTTCCGGTTTTTTAAAAATTGGAAAATAGGGGTTTAATTTTTTTTTTTTAAATAATTCGGAAAAAAATTTGGGTCTGGACTTTTAGGCCGGTTCCCATCACCCGTTTTCGGCCGTTTTTAAAATTTCAACAATACCCCTTGGGTTTTTGGGTAAGGGGGCACAGTTGGCAACCCGCTCGAGCGGACCCGCCGAGCGGGAGAGATGACTTGAATTTAAATTTGACGGGGGCCGTACACGGGGACGGCGGGGCGGTAACTTTGTTGTGACGTCATTGTGACGTCTTTTTTGTTGTCGGCGGCCGTACAAACGGGGAAAGGGGGGAACCCGGGCTTTACGGCGGATTGGGGAAACCCACGGGGTTTTTGGACTCGCTCAGCGGGAGTATTTGGCTTGTGGTACCTGTTCGGGGGACAAAGATCCGGTCTTCAAGTCCTTTGTCCCTTCTTACTCCTGGGTTTTGAACATGGCACTAAAAATGACTTGAAGGACGAATCAAACGTTGGTAAAAATGTCCTTTTGCAGAATCTGGGGTATCGCTGGATATTATGTGTCAAAACAGCGTTGCCCGTGAGCTGAATTTTAGCCCCATTACCTGCAAGTCCGTCAGGCCCAAATTGGGGTATATGGGGATGTGGCACGCTACCCTGAACCGATCCTTCCCCTCGGTTTTTATCGTAAGAGACAATCCGGGGTGGAGGGCCAAAAGGGGGGGCCCACAAGGGTCGTGGTGGGGCAAGTTGTGTTTCTTTTTCGAGAGCTGCTTTTGGGGGTGGGGAAAAGGGGCTGCAGGGAACTCGCGCGTGGTGACCCCCCCAGTGGGGGTCGTAGGGTGGGGCGAGGCGACGCGCCCCCGGCGTATGCCCCTAAAGATTATTATTTATTGACTTTAAAAGTATGGGTCTGCAGGTTCTATCATTAATGTTGGTTTTTTTTGATAACATCCCGTAATCCTTGACCGTCCACGCGATCTGCGTATTATATAGGGGGTCACCCCGATGTTCCCCGTCGATGCTCCCCCCCTCCTATGTGAGCTATACCGATATCCCCGCTTCTATAGTGAAATTTTTTGGTTAGGTTCAAAGGTTAAAAAGGGGATAGGGTTTTATAAGGTTTAAGGAAATTAGGTTCAAAGGGTTGAAAAAACCTGGTTCAAAGGGTAACAAAAATAAGGTTCAAGGGGTTAAACAAAAACAGGTTCGAGGGGAAAAAAAAAATTTGTTCGAAGGGGTTTAAAAAAATTGGTTCGAAGGGGTAAATAACCTGGTTCAAAGGATAAACAAAATTAGGTTTTAAGGGGTTAAAAAAAAGGTTCGAAGGGGGCATAAATGTTCTGGATTACAAAATTTGGTACAAAAAGGTTCCAAAACTTATATAGGGTTTAAAGGTTTAAAAAAATTAGGTTCAAAGGGGTTTAAAAAAAAAAAGGTTTTAAAGGTTCAAAAAAATGTAGTTCAGAGGGGTCAAATTTTTTTGGTTCAATAGGGTTTTAAAAAAAAAAAGTTCAAGGGGTTCAAAAAAATTTTGATGGAGAGGGTTCAAAATTTTTTTTTTGTTTAAAAAGGGTCAAAAAAAAAAGGGTTTAAATGGTTAAAAAAATTTAGGGTCAAAGGGTTTTAAAAAATATTTTAGTTCAAAGGGGTTTTTAAAAAAAAATGGTTCAAAGGGTTTAAAAAAAATTTGGTTCATAAAGGGTTTTAAAGATTTAGGTTCAAAGGTTAAGGCCTCCCATTTGCGACTTTTTAAGAACCAGTTCACGGAAACCCCCAGTTCAGGTTCCATTTGCGCACGAAAAACCGGGTCCGAGGCAAAGCGCGTAGTGCCAGCAAAAAAACCCTTGAAATTTTTCTACTCAATTGAGAGGTGGGGAGCTTGGGGGAGAGTTTTCAGTTCATAACAACAATGGGCCCTTGGGCCCTATTTCTCTTATCGTAAAGGGTTTTCCCTGCACGAGTCAGAGAGGGTGTCAGACGCATAAAAAGCATACATCGTCGTCACCGCGGGGGGCAAGGGGGACTTGCCCCCCAAGTCAAGGACTCACCCCCCCAAAAATTGCTGCTAATAGCCTGCTACCCAAAAAAAATAAAAAAGGGTATTTATCCAATTTTCCATGCCAGAGCAAAACCCTTTTTTTTTCACACTTTTATGAAAAAATTGGTTTGATGTTTCATTTAAAATTTTAAATATGTTTGCTAAAAAACCCCTTAAATTCTCTGAAGTCGAAAAGTTTCGTAACTTAGTAAAAAAGGGTTCCCAAAAAATGCCAAAAATAATCAGGTTTTTTGTCAGAATTCCTCTTTTTCAAACTGTTTTGATGTGTATGATACTAAAGTCAAAAAAGCCGATCAGACCCTTTTTTTTGAGAATAAATAAAACTAGGGTGTAAGTATTCTGAGCCCACTGGAAAAACCGTCATAAATTGGTTTATTCTTTAAAAACTTTTGGGGTGTTCTTCCTTTTTTTTTAAACCCCTTTTTCTAAATTTATAGTAAAATTGTGGATGTTATTCTGCATAGTAATGGTGGCAGAAACTTTTGGTTTCAGGCAGATTAGAGTCAGCCCAAAACCCATGTTTTTTGTCCCCCCTTGCTTAAAAGATCGCTTATAAACCCCACGCTTTTTTAAACAAGTTACCATTTTTTAATTGTTTCAGGGGCCTATTTAAACCATCCGTATTATTAAAATAATTTTCTAAATTCCCAAAAGGGGGAAAATTTCCCGTTTTGATTCCCAAGTTTTCCAAAAATGGGGTAAACCCCTAAGCCCACGGAATTTCAAACGGGATGGACCACGAAACCGAAGATTTGTCTTCCGCCTCGGTAAGAAGGCCTTTTTGGTTCCTCTTTGAATAAATTTAATTTTTTATTTAATTTTTTTTTATGAAATTTTGATTCCCCCCCCTTTAAAGGTTTAAGAGGTTGGCTTGCTGCAGCGTTCTGGCCAGAAACACAAAGTTCTGAAAATAAAAAACTTCGATACCTTCAAAACCATTTGGGAAAAGGAGTTAATTTGCTGCAGTTTGAAACATAATTAGCTCAGAAAACTTTATTTAAGAAGGGAAGCCTGTCACGGTTTTAGGGTATTGTAATGAAACCATGGCCAAGAACCCCCTGAGAGAATGGACCCTTAAAATTTATTAAAAATGTCTTTTTTTAAAAACCCCGTTTAATTTGGAAGGAAAAAACCCCAAAGAGCATTTACTTGGTTAAAACCTTGTCACCCGTCCCCGAATTTTAATGAAAATGATTTGAATATCTGGGGTGACCAAATCCTTAAAATAACCCGCGTGTCGTTCTCCGAAAAATTATCATCAAAAATAAATGGGTTAAAACCTTCCCCTGGTCAGGGTTTCCCAAACTTCCATATATATTCCCCACGGGGGCAATATACCCCAACCAAGACCCCAAACTTTCGCTTTTTTATTTAAAATTTGGCTTATAACTATTAAATTTATGTTTGTAAAAAGCTAATTATTTTTCTTTTTTTGGGCCCCTTTCCCTGGAAAATGATTAATTTTCAAATTACCCCCGACCCCCAGTATAGGCTCATGGCCGCCCATTTAACCCCAAAACCCCCCAAATTTTTTTTCCTGTACCCGCCCCTTTATACATGCGGTTGAGCAGGTTTCCCCCGGTTTAAATTTATTTCCCCAAAGCCTATAAATTCTCGTTACCTTTCCCTGATCTTCAACTTCCCGTTTCTTCTTTCTTCTTCTGGGACCCCATCTCCCTCGACTTTCCGTAATCTCCTCTTGTTTTCCCCCTTTTCCTTTACCTCTTTGAAACCTCTTTGGACTTCCTCTTTATTTTCTTTTTTTCCCCCCTGTTAATCCTTTTCTCCCCCTTTTCTTTCCTTTCTCTCCTTCTCTCTTTCTCTTCCCCTTTCTCCTCTTTCTCTCTCTTCTCTCCCCTTCTTCCCCCTCTCCTTTTTCCTTTTCTCCTCCCCTCTGTCCCTTCTCCTTTTCGATTCTTTTTCCCTTTTTCCTCCTCTCTCGTTAATTTCCTTTCCCCGAATCTCGTTATCTTCCCTTTTTATCTTCTCCCCGTTATATATTTTCTCTCCTTTTCCTTATCCCTCGTTTCTTTTCCCCTCGTTATCCCCTTTTTCCTCCCCTTGTCCCTTCCCTCTTTCCCCCCCTTCCCCCCCCCCCTTTCTCTTATTTTTTTTCCCCTTTCTTTTTTTTTCTTTTCTTATCCCTTTCTTTCTCTTTTTCCCCTTCCCTCTTTTTTTCTTCCCCCCCTTTCTCTCCTCCCCTCCCCCCTTTCTCCCCCCCTTTTTTTCCTTCCCCCTCCTCTTCCTCCTTTTCCCCTCTTCTTTTTCTCCTTCCTCTTTTTTTCTCTTTCTCTCTCTCTCTCTTCCTCTATCTCTCTCTCTCTCTCTCTCTCTCTTAAATTTCCTCGTCAGCTGAGTATGTTTGTAAACAAAAAACGGGGTTTTTGCGTTCCATTTGTGACACGCGAACCCAACCCTGAACCCAGAACCCAACCCTGAACCCAGAACCCAACCCTGAACTGAAAGAACTGGTTCATGCAACTTGGGCACAAATGGAAGAGGCCTTTAAAAAATGTAGGTTCAAGGGGTTCAACAAAATTTGGTTAGATCGAAGGGTTAAAAAATTTAGGTTCCAAGGGTTCAAAAGATTTAGGTTCAAAGGGTTCAACAAATTTAGGTTCATAAGGCCTCTTCCATTTGTGCCCAAGTTCCAGGAACCAGTTCTTTCAGTTCAGGGTTGGGTTCAGTTCCTGGTTCTGGGTACTCGAGATCGCGTGTCACAAATGGAACGCAAAAACCCCGTTTTTTTGTTTACAAACAAACTCAGCTGGCGAGGCAAGAGGAATTGTCCCTATGGCCGGTCCAGTCCGCCCCAGGACTGATCCACACAACTGTCTGAGGTAATTTAAAGAACACTTTTCCTGTGGTAGGCAGTGGCGTCACCAGGAAAAAAAATTTGGGGGGGCTTTAGCCCCGGGGTGGTGATGGGCTATCCAGCTGGGGGGTCGGGGGGTAATTTTGAAAATTAATCAGTTCCAGGGTAATTTTGAGGCCCAAAAGAGAAGAAAGTGGAATTAAGCTTTAATTACATGACACATAAATTAATAGAGTTATACCATGCATCATACCATATTAACTAAATTTGATAATTTGAAGAAAATTTTTATTCTGTTTTACAAATATAAAATTGCCATTTTTCTCTCTCCACTAGGTAACAACACAAAGGAATTGCACAATGTATGTTTTTGGTTTGTTTCTCAGTAAGGTTTTATCTTGATAATGAAAAAAATATATAAATATAAACTTACAATATATTCAAGGTATTTCCCTTATTGCACAAAAACAGGTACATGGGATACTGTAGTTAAACAGAATAAAGTACATGATCATGATAAGGTAACTAAAAGCCGATTTAACCTGCCTCCCACTGCCTTACCCTGGCACCCACTGCCTTAACCTGCATACCACTGTGTTAACCTGCTCCCGTCCTGTGTTTACCCTGCCTCCCACTGCCTTACCCTGGCTCCAACTGCCTTAACCTGCCTCCCATCCTGTGTTAACCTGCCTCCCGTCCTGCGTTACCCTGCCACCCACTGCCTTACCCTGGCTCCCACTGCCTTAACCTGCCTCCCGTCCTGTGTTAACCTGCCTCCCGTCCTGTGTTACCCTGCCACCCACTGCCTTAACCTGCCTCCCACTGTGTTAACCTGCCTCCCGTCTTGTGTTACCCTGGCTCCCACTGCCTTTACCTGCCTACCACTGTGTTAACATGCCTCCCGTCCTGTGTTCCTAACGTCTAAATGTTCTTTTTTATTGTTTTTGGGTAGCAGGCTACTAGCAGCAATTTTGGGGGGGCTGAGTCCTTAACTTGGGGGGGCTAAGTCCCCCTTAGCCCCCCCGCGGTGACGCCACTGGTGGTAGGTGTGGGTTTTTTCACTGGATTGATCATTCACATCCCCACCTTTTTCCGCCCACACAGTCCCATTCCGCCCCGCAGACGCCCGCCTCCGCGCTTCCCTACCGAGTGCTCTTAATTTCTTAGCCGCCTAATATTATCTATACCTTAATCAAACTCCACGGCAAACAACCCAACTTAACATATCTAACCTTTTCTGGTGGAGATCACTGCTATTTTTTTTTTTTTTACTTATAAGGGGGCGGCAATTGGGGGGCATGACATAAAAAATATTCGAATTCATACAAAACATTAAAACTCAAAGTTAATAATGTTTTCGAGCACAGGGGTGTGTAATAATTGAGTAATACTTATGTCTGCCTTACAAAGACTTTAAAGCCGTAGTACATGTTATAGAAAACAGCTTGTTTTTATGGGTAACAACAATATTAAGTTTAATTTTTAATACTTTATTTAACAAAACATTTTATTATATTAATTATTTTTTATTTTGTTATGTATATTTAAAAAGAAATATATGTATTATTTTTAATGTTATAATATAAATACTTTTTCAATTTTTTCCTGAATAAAATTTACATGCCTTTTTTTATTATATTTTTATTTTTTTTATTATCTATGTATATATTCATAAAAAAAAATTTGTGTGGGTATAATCTATATTTCAAATTTCATTGAATTTTGGGAGCCCTTTTTATTTGAGGNCCGGGCCCCCCGGGGTCGGCGTTTTGAAAAACCGGGGCGTTAAGGGGCCCTTATACTTAAACAAAGGAAATCATATTGCATGTATCACACTTGATGAGGTATTAAAAACAACGGGTAGGGGGAGCGGGATGTTCGGCCATTTTTTTAAAAATTTTTTATAGAAAAAAAAGTTTGGGAAGCGTGTAATTTTTGTTATCTAAAATGCCCCTCTCTTTTGGCTCTTTAGCTTGGTGATATCAGACTCATAGCTGTTTTCGTTTTTTACCATGAATGACGAAACACAATTTTTCAAATGTCCAAACCACCCTTACCGGGTGATGGTCCGGGCCCAGATGGGGGATGGACGGACTCATGTATTACTGGGAAAATTTCAAGAAAGTGAGCTGGTTTGGTTAAAAAAAAGAAATTTCAGTTAAATACAATTTATTATATAAAGTAAAAAAAAATAGCCTCTATTTTTTGTAAAAAAATGAAAATATAATTAACCAAATTTTTCCAAAATTAGGGAAATTGGTTTCCTCTATCTTCCTCAAACAACACACACCCACGTTGTACATCCTTTCGTTTGTTTGTAGATGCTTGACTCTGTCAGGTTGCATCGAGTAAGATGTCCTCTGCTTCGACAAAGAACCCCAAAGGGTTTTGTTTTATTAAAGCTAGTCTTCTCTGACTTGGGGCTTAGGGTTTCTAAGGAGTTTGCTATTCCCCCATAAACCCCAGTGGCCATTCTCCCTCTGCTTTCCCTTTTCCATAATCGGCAATCAATGTTTTTAAAACTGCAATTTATGGCAAGCCGCTTTTTATTTGGGGTTAAAGCATAAAAATTGTTAGAGAAAGGCTTTGATTAAATCGCCACTTCTCTCCTTTTTTGTGTGAGGACTTGCCTACTGCGTAATTGCCTAATTAATCCGGGTTTTTCTTTCTTGCCCCTTGAGAAATAGTCTGAAGTGGCTTTGGAACCCCATTTTTTTTCGCGTTTTCCTTAGAAGTGGCTTCCCAGGAAAAAAAAATTGGGGGGGGGTTTACCCCGGGGGTGGTGTGGGGAGCCAGCGACCCTATCCAGTGGGGGGGGGGGGGGGTAATTTTGAAAAATTAATAGTTCCGGGTAATTTTGAGGCCAAAAAAGAGAAGAAGGGGAATTACTTTAATTACTACACAAAAATTAATAGAGCTATACCTTTCTCATACAATTTTAAAACAAAAATTTGATTTTTTGAAAAAAATTTTTTTTCGTTTTTTAAAAAATAATAAAATTGCCAAATTTTTTCTTTTCCCATAGGTAAAAAACCAAAAAGGGGAATTTTCCCAAAAAGTTGTTTTTGGTTTGTTTTCATAAGGTTTTATCTTGATAATGAAAAAAAATATAATAAAAAATTTACAATTATTCAAGGGTATTTCCCTTATTGACAAAACAGGTACAGGGTCTTTATTTAAACGAAAAAAAGTACATGATATGATAAAGAAACTAAAAGCCGATTTAACCTGCCCCACCCCTTTAACCGCATCCACTGGTTACCTGCCCCCCGCCGTGTTACCCTGCCTCCCTCTTCCCCTGGCTCCCACTCCCTTTAAACTGCCTCCCACCCTGTGTTACCTCCTCCCGCCGGGTTTTTACCCTGCCCCCCTGCCTTACCTGGCTCCCCCCCTTACCTGCTCCCTCCTGTTTTTAACCCTGCCCCCCCCCTGCTTTCCCTGCCACCACCCCTTACCCGGGTCCCACTGCCTAACCTCCTCCCGTCCGGTTACCCTGCCACCCACTGCCTTAACCTCCTCCCACTGTTTAACCTCCTCCCGTCCGTTTCCCCTGCCCCCCCCCTTAACCCTTTCCCCACTGTGTTAAACCTGCCTCCCCCTGTGTTCCCTGGCTCCCACTCCCTTTCCTCCCTACCATGTGTTTACACCCTCCCGTCCTGTGTTACCCTGCCCCCACTCCCAACCTGTCCCGTCCTGTGTTACCCTGCCACCCACTCCCTTAACCTGCCCCCCCTGTTTTAAACCCTGCCTCCCTCCTGTGTTACCCTGGCTCCCACTGCCTTTCCTGCCACCATGTGTTAACATGCCCCCGCCCTGTGTTCCTAATCTAAATGTTCTTTTTTATTGTTTTTGGGACAGGCTACTGCAGTTTTTTTGGGGGCTGAGCCTTAATTTGGGGGGGAACTAGTCCCCTTCCCCCCCCGCGGTGACGCCATGTCATAGGTTTCCCACTTTCCTTTTACCAGTAAAAGCAACTGCAGAGAAATTTATCTTTTCCCCGTTCTTTTTTCTTCTTTATTTCCCCCCCATGAGGGCTGGGGGTGTCTGAAAAAAAGGAAACAAGTTTTTTTTAAATGTAAAATCTTTAAATGTTGTATAAAATTAGAAATTGTATTTTTTAATAAAAATTAATTTTCAAGACACTATCTGTAAACAACACTTTAAACAAAAAAATGATAAAATGTGCCCCGGGTTAAAATCCCCCTTCTTTTCACTTAAGGGTTTTCAAAAACTACAGCTTCAAAAAATAATTTTCATGATGTAATTGTTTGTGAGGTTCGGGCAATGCAAACCCATAAAAGTCGGTTATTGTAGGGACTTATCGGGTTTGAGTTTTTTGGTATTTCCCAGCTTTTGTACACTTTTTTTAGAGTCCAGTAAGGAGCGTGAGATTAAACCCAAAAAAATAAATTCTTGACCACCGGGGAGTGTCGGATGGGCGGGACGAGGTGTTTGTAGCGTCGTGCCCGAGGTCCCCCCCCCCCTTCTCCCCCTCGTGATTCGGCTTCTTATCACTTTTGTGATCCTATACTTATGCTGAAAAACTAGGCTTTGCCCTGTGACAATTTTGAAATGAGGTGTTCAGGGGCTCACGGTGAACAGGGGAGGAAAAAGTAAAGTAAAAATTATATATATTAAAAGATTATAATATATGTTTAAAATGTTTCTAAAAATCCCTGTTTCTTTGATTTTAATAAAAAAATTTAGGGAGTTGTAGAAATTGTTACACTTGTGTGATAATATTTTGTAATTCAAAAATAAAGTTATGCAAGTTAATATATATTTGGAGTGATAACGAGACTTTTGCTGGGGCCGCTTAAATTTGCCCTCAATTAGTCCTAAGAATTAGCTGGGGAAAAAAAAAATGGTACACCTAACAAAAGGGCTAAATAAAATTTTAAAAAATAAAAACTATAAATTTCCCCAAGGCAAAATTCCTATCGCTAAAAGTGAGTAAACCGGGTAAAACAAGAAAAAATAGGGAAAAACAATGGTTACATATTTCACATCAAAGAAAATGAATGGCCGAGTAAAATTATATACATATATGTGTCATACGTGGGGTAATCCTAATGTGCAAAACCCCGTTAAAAATGTTAATGAAAGTGAGAAAGTGTACGGTCCCGTAACTGTGCTAAAAAATCACTGTCAGCAAGGAGCTTGAAAAAACAGGGAAAAAATTGAAATTTAAAAATTTCAAGTAAAAAAATTGAAAACTTAAAATTTCGAAAATTAAAAACCCTGATGAGTCAGAATGATGAAGGCTTTTGCTGTAGACTGCTGCTGGTTGCATAGTGGGGGGCAAATCCAAGTTTCCCAAAAAAATATACTAATATAAAAAAATCAACCCCTATTGTAAAAAAATTTTAAAATAGCGAATGAAAAAAATTGACGGGCAAGAAATTTAAAAAAATTTTTACACTTTGAAAAAACTTCAAAACATATATGTAAAAAAGGAAGGTGATGAGCACCTTATTTGACTTGTAAAAAATCATGTGCTAAAAAAGCATGTTAACCTTTAAAATAGTTTTATGCATGAGGACAAAAAAACTGTCACGCGGGGGAAAAACATTTGTTTTGGTGTTTTCCACATGATATAAAAAAACGTCGGTTGTAACCAAAATTTAATTTTCCCCCGGGAGGGGAAATGGAAAAGCTTCCTAGGGGGGGGGTAAATTTTTAAAAGGGAAATGCAACTAGTTGGTAAAGCTTTTCGAGCCTTAAATGTAAGGGGGGCATATTTGGTATGAGTGGAATAATACTTAACCCCAAATTTATGGCAAATTTTATATAAACAGCGAAATTTTAAAATTGGGAAAAAAATAAACGGGGCACAGTTTGACAGATAATTACCTTTCTGCCATAAAAGGTCTGAAACATGCGGAGTTCCTTTGAACTCGGTGGTTTGAATTTGTTAGTAAATATGATAAAGGGTTTATTTTATTTGTACTAATAATAAAGTAAAACATCATAGTAATACATGGAACAAAATATTTCGGGGGAACGCTTTCATGCATAATACCGTTTAGTATGTTATAAGTGCATAATCCTATATTCAAAAGTGTCGGGGTACAACGGGAAAAAGACTAAAAAATTCATTCCTGTAATGAAGAAATTCACATACTTTTAACAGGTTAGTTTTAAGCAATGGGATTTTTCATGAAGTAATAATGTTTTTTCTACGAAAAGTCGAAATAATTCCTTTGCATTGGGGAAAAAGTAAGTAAATAATGTGATCATCCCAAAAATACGTGGAAAAAATTCCTTGAATTTTGGAAGAAAGTAAATAATTATATTGCTATCCTGTGGTGCAACTTTAACAGTTACATAAAGTTTCTAATGTGAAGAGATGTACTGGTTATCTAGGTTCTGCATCCATTAGATTTCTATCGTAAAGGGTTACAAGGAAAAACATGGTAACTATATCAGTTTCTATAGTATTGGTCGAAAAAATATTAGCAAAACCAAAAAAAAAAATCGAAAAAACATTTCATCTGTTAATTTTTTTCAAAAATTAAAAACTTTGGGCTTATGTGTTGTGAGACCTTTCCTAAAAAAGAAAAAACCACAAAAAATTAAAAACAGGGAAAATTTAAAAAAATCAGGTGAGCTGATAAAAAATTATGATATTAAAGGTATAAATGGAATGAATACGTTTCTGCGTGTGTACCGCATTTTGACGGTATTCATTTTCAGTTTTTTGGTCATCATTACTAAGGTGTTCCTTGTTTTAGTATTTGGGATGGAATTCTTCACCTGTATTTTCCTCTAGTACTCTTTTAAACCCGGGTCAATAGGACTGTCTTTGCATGGTATTTTAAATATGCTGGATAGTTATTTTGTTCCAGTTCATGGAAAGACCCTGAAAGGCCTTCAATGTAGAATCTAATTTTGATTTAATTTGTTGTACCTGAAAGTTACTACATCCCCTATAAATTGGCTTTTCCGGTAGGGCGTTGGTTTTTAATCATTTCCTCTTGGAAAATTTCAATACGTCGTTACACGCAGTATATTTTTTGAAATCCTCCCTTTTCGGGTTCGTAATCCCCCAAAATTATTTTTGGCTGGAAATCTGCTTAGAAAGTGAGGTAGTCTTTTTCTTGCCCAAAACATGAAAGGGGTTTTTCACATGTGGACTTTGTAAGGAAGTTAAGTGTGGAGAATTTGGGGCATCCATTCATCCAGTGGGAACATATGGTTGAGCTATGACTTCGGGATTTAATCTTCCATTTTGTCTTTCTCCATGCCGTTGGCTAGGGTATAGCTAGTTATGTTTACTTTTTTTTTTTATTTAAAAAAGTTTGAAAATTTAGTGAAAATTTTGATTGTTAAACTCGGTACCATTGTCCGAGAGAAAGTGGAGGGTTTTTGTTTTTAAAGAAAATTTCATCCGTAAGTGCTTTAGAAACTGTTAAGCCCCTTTTGCCTTTATGGAACCAAAAATAAAACCTAGAAAAATGATCAATGGTACTAAATAAAATATTGAGAACAGATTTTTTTAGTGGAGTTTTTTCAAATCAATGGTTTGTCTCCCAAAGGCCTTTAGGTGTAGGTAAAGGGAGATAGGGGGAGGTTTCCAAAGAACCCTTTGTTTTTGCGCAGACTGACTTTTCTATATGACAAAAAAATTTGCGCATGAATGGCCCAAAATATTCAAACTGCTTGGGGCAAAAATCTATCTTTCCTGGGTGATGCAAGGCTAGAATCAGTAAAAGGGAAAAAAATCTTTGGGATAATGTAGAAGGGGGGCTATCCTGTGTAACTGGCGTTTTGGGTTCCCGTCCTGTCGTGAGATTTATCTCCACCAAAAGGTTTTGTAGCCAACCAGTAAGGGGGCAGGTATTTTTTCAATTGTGTATCATCACCCGACTCCCAAATGAAAAGAGGGGGCCAGAAGGAATAATTTCGTGTTCTCTTCAAAGTTTTTAATAGCGTTGGTTTTCATGTTTTTGGGGGTTCGGTTTGCGGTTTTCAAGTGCAATATTTGTGATAAAGATCAGCAAAGAAATGACTTTGCCTGGGAATACCAAATTTTGGGGGGGAAATCTAATCTCAGGCGCCCAAAGTGCTAATTTCCGCATTCCTTTGAAGAATTTTACTACGGGGCATGGTTGTTTTAAAAAAAAATGTTTTACCCTAAAAAACAGATTTTAAAGCTTCAAAAACCATACGACCGCCAGAGCTTCCCTTATGGGTGGGAATGTTACCCTCGGGATTTGAGTTCTGGGTGGCTAAGCTAAAGCCGCCATTTTCCTCTATCATCCTTCTGCATCAACAAGCACCAAACCTACATCGATGCTCTGAAGGTGTAAAAAGACGGTATAATCTGGGTAAGCAAGGGCTGGGGGGACACACAACAATGCCTTTAATCTAGAAAATGCTTGTCTTGTGGAGCTTCCCCTGAAAAATTTTACATCTTTTTTTAAGAGATGTGATAGTGGACTTGCAAATTTTTGAATAATCCATGATAAAATTGTCTGTAAAAAAACCCCTGAGGGGCCAAAAAACTTTTGAGGGCTTTGACTTTTTGGGGGTTTGGGAAAATTTTTTCATTGCATCTACCTTTGACGTGGTAGTGTGTAAGCCTTGGCATCCAAAACATGACCCCAAAAAAAGAAATTTGTTTCTTTATGAAGGGGGAAAATTTTGTTATTTTTAAACCCTTTAAATTTGCATCTTTAAGTTTTGAAATACCCTTCTAGTGTTCGTGGTGAGAGTTTGTGTCGGGGGTACAAATATTATGTGTCCGGAATGAAAAAATGTATCTCCTATAATTCCGAGAAAAAAGGGTTTATTTGATCTGAAAGCTAAAGATGCCCTGCTATTCCCAAATGGTGCTTTTTAAAGCGTAATGGCCCGCAGGAGTACGAAAAACGGGGGTCCTTAAACCCCACAATGGGACCGCCCCTTCCCCCTACAAGGCAGTGTAGGGAAACCCTTTTTTATCAGGACCTATGGACAAACAGAAAATCCGAATCTGGTAAGGATACCCGGGTTTCTTTACAAAAATCATTGAGCGGATAGTCTACACCGGTCGCCAATCGCCTTTTTTCTTTGGGGTCAAAATAAAGGAAAATTCCATGGGCTGGTGATGGTTTAAAACATCACCTTAAAATTTTTTTAACCCTGCCTCAAGTATAGTCTTTGGAGTGGGGGAACCTATTGCTGGAATGTGATAGGTTTTTGTACGGAGCAAAAGGGAAATTTATGTTTATAAGGTTTTTCTACCTAAAGAATCACCTTGTATGGCAATTGTGTCATGATTTGCAGTTAGTACTTGCAAAATGCTTGTTTGATCTGGAAAAACCATATCCGCTAAGGAAGGACAAGGCATCCTGTACCACTGTGCTGATCAGTGGCAGGGTCTCCCGTTGATAAAATGGAACCCTTGCAAAGTCGCAATCAGACCCCCCGGCCGATGGGGTGACTACAAAAAACGGCTTTAAACGTTCCCGGTGCACTTTTTAGTGCCCCGGGGACTTATTATTATGAAAGTACATTTTTAGTAATAACCCCCGGCGTTTAAACTGCCAAATGATTCCCTGAAAAAAGTATTCCCCTTACTGTTCACTCATACTAAGCTTTGCAATCATCATTTACCCTCAGTTTTTAGGTACCAAAAGAATTTGAACCTTTTGTGAAACGTCTTCCACTAAAAGGGACGGGTGTCCAGAACTTGCGAAGGACAGAGAAAAGTAGGGGGGAAAAGGAATCCGTTGCAGGTACTCATGAATCTATTAAAATGTAGCTGTGACCCGTGATGGCCGCTCGGGGAGTAGTAAATTTAAATTTTCGTTAAATTTCAAGTTTCACTATTCGAACTAAAGTTAGCACGGGGAAGGATTTTTTACTTCGGGGTTTTTAAAATGTTTTCCCAAAACCTAATCCCGTGTAAATGCGGAAAATTCAAAGCATTCATTTTCGCATTTTTGAAAACCCCATCAGGAGGCAGCAGGGGGAAAGATAACCCTGTGAAATATGGAAAAAGATAGGGTTGAGGCCGAATTCCTCAAAATTTTTAAAGGGAAAACCATACTTTTCCCAAGAAAGGGAAATTTTGATCAAACCTGTCATCTATTGACGGAGGTTTAAGAAAAGGAAGATTTCGGTTTTATTACGTAAAACATTAGGGATCTATTCCCTAATATTTTCTCCTGCACCTGTGTCCTAAAAACAGTTAATTGCTTTTTCTTTGAAAGACATACAGTAGAACTTAATAAAGTAGAGTACCTATAAATACCTCTCAAATTATCATCATTTGCAAATGTCACTACAAGGTACCCTGTAAAAGTTTGTTCTGTATATGACTGTAATGATAGGCTTAACCGTCTGGCATGGGTAAAGGAAAAATTTCTTTATATTTAAATTCTGGGGAATCCCTTTTACATTTCATTGTGTGCGATACCCTGAAAAACAGGTGTAACGTAGGGGCGTTGGATTGTGCCAAAACCCTTTCCCCGTCGGGGGGAGACAATGCGTGGCGTTGTCTGCGTCTCAAATAAAGGGTTAGTCAAGTTATGACTCCCGGAAAATTTGATAACACAATCTGTTTTTGTAAAGTACGTATTGTTGAGTTATTGTCACAAAAGTGACAGAGAAAGTCCTGGAACTTTACAAAATACACAAAAAAACTTTTTACTGCGTTTTAGTATCATAACTTTATAACGTCGCTTTACCGATCTGGGGTGTAATGTTTTGTTGCTTATAGCAAGAAGAATATTCTCCACCTTGGTTTTTTAGGGAAAAATTGTGAGAAGAATGCGGGCTAGCACTTCCTATAATATGAGGGGTAGATGCGTTTGTTGTGCACAAGGGTTTTAAATGCTTGCAGTTGTAATGATTACTGTACTGCCCTTGTAAAATTAAAAGTAAAACTATTTTAAAATAGCACAAAATATTTCTTACGTTTTTAATTGTCCGAAAAGGTGTTGTAAATTTAACTCATGTTGAGACAATAATTTTTGAAAAATAATGAACCGTGTAATCCTACAACTGTTTAAATTTCCCAAAAAGATAAATTTTTAGCTGTTTTTCTTTTCATAGGTGAATGATTTTGAGGGGGTGGGAGGTGAAAAATGGTTTGGGTTGGTGGCTGGCACCCCAAAACACAGGTGGTTGGGTGCCGGATGACGGGTGTTACAGTCCTGGATTATAAAACCGGTAAAAGTTCCATTGAAAAATATAAAATATTGACACAAAATAAAAATAATAATTTTATACTCAAAAATTGGTAGGTGGCACGCGCTTAAAATCCCTAGTGTGAGATGGTGGTGGGGGAGCAAGGTATGGCTGGGGGGTGTTCAAAGGCGCGGGGGCCCTGGGGTGTTTTGCAGGGGGGGGGGCTTTGTAAGCGTTTTACCTCGGAAAATAGAGGGGTTAGGGGGGGGGGATTGTTCCTGTCCGGGGGGTGAAGGGTGTTGTGTTTCTTCGTCCTTGAGGGTATTAAATTGATGGTTGGGGTGATTTTGTGTTGCGAGTTGCGGTGGGCCATGAGAGAAGATCTTCGTACAGGGCGGAAAATAATTAGAGCCGGGGGAAAAGGGTAAAATTTTTGTTTCCTGGCGCGTGGGGGGTGTAGGAGTTGACGCGTCGACCTTTTACTGCGGAAAGCGCATGAAGCTGAGAAGGGGGTGTCCGTCTTCCCCCCTTTCTCTGTATTTTTTGTGACTCGTAGATTCTTGTAGGGAGTTCTGTTTTAGGAGAGGTTGTTGATTTTAGTACTTGTAGTATACAGTTCCGGGTGAATTCTCGTGGGGCTGTAGCAAAATTTTTGTAATTATTGATTGTAGATTCTGTTGCGGCTTGTAGGGTTTATTGTAGTATAGAATACTTGGTAGTCGGGCTGGTTGTGCTTGTAGTTTTGGCTGTAGACTGCGGGGGGTAAATTAAAAAGCGTTAAGTGTTATACGAAGCTGATAAAAACAGTCCCACCCCTTATGTCACCATTTATAGTCGGTATTTGTAGAGACTTATCGGTATGAGTTAAATTTTGGTACTTCCCGCTTTGTACACATTTTTTAGAGTCCGTAAGGAACGTAAGATTCAACCAATACAATGAATGTCTTGAGCACAGCCGGGAGTGTCGGATGGGCGAGTGAGCGAGCGTGTTTGTAGCGTCGATGTCCCCAGGTCTTCTCCCCCCTTCTCCTCGTATTTTGGCTCTACCTTTTTGTTGATCCTTTACTTTATGCTGACAACTAGGCTTTTCCCCGTGCTACTTTGAGAATGCAAGGTGTTCATGGGTCTCACGGGGGAAACCCGGGGGGAAAAATAAACGTTAATTATATATACTTTTTCTAGATATTTTTTAATGTTTATAAGTTTCTAAAAATACCTGATTTTTTATGTTAAGTACTAAAATATAATGTATGGGAGTTGTAGTACTTTTTACCTTGTGTGATAATATTGTAATTCAATAATAATGTTTGCAGTTAAAATTGTTAGGAGTGTAACTGACTGCAACCCTCCCCCTCATCAAAAGTCCGTCATCCCCAAAACTATAAAAAATATAGATGGGCCCCTCGACAAGTACCTTATTATAGATGCGCAACTCGATTTGGGGCGCCTCTGGGGCCAAGGCCTCCCGTTCACCCAAACCCCCGGGGAATTTTCAAGGCATTACCCCCGTATATCTTTTACAGTTAAAAGGGTGACTGTTATCTTCGGAAATGTTTGTTCATAGTTACACATAAAATTAAAAAAAAACATTAATAAAAGGGCATTATGAGACTCTGAAGAAAAAGATGAAATTAAATCACTTAAACTCGTCGTCATGTATAAATTTGTGGGACAGCTTTAAAATGGGAGATATCAATACAACAGAATTTAAATTTGCTTTTTTGAATATTGTTTTCTGATACTACAAAATACCCTGCAAAAATTAAGGTTAACTAAAAAAATTGCTCTCTCCCGCTCTCTCTCTCTCTCTCTCTCTCTCTCTCTCTCTCTCTCTCTCTCTCTCTCTCTCTCTCTCTCTCTCTCTCTCTCTCTCTCTCTCTCTCTCTCCGTGAAAGAGAGAGAGAGAGAGAGATATGAGAGAGTAACCAAAAACCTTTTTCAAATTCTCTCTCTCTCTCTCTCTCTCTCTCTCTCTCTCTCTCTCTCTCTCTCTCTCTCTCTCTCTCTATATATATATATATATATATATATATATATATATATATATATATATATTATATATATTATATATATATTATATATATATATATTATATTTATTTATATTATATATTATATATATATATATATATTATATATATTATATTATTTATATATTATATTATATATATATATATATATATATGATATATATAAGAGAATAAATATAGTAGAGAGAGAGAGAGAAGAGAGAGAGAGAGAGAGAGAGAGAGAGAGGAGAAGAGAGAGAGAGAGGAAGAGAGAGAGGGGAGAAGTAAATAATTATAAAGGTTTTTTGGTTACTCTCTCATATCTCTCACTCATCTCTCTTTCACTTATATCTCTCTCTCTCTCTTTCACGGAAGAGAGAGAGAGACGAGAGAGAGAGAAGGAGAGAGAGAGAAGAGAGAGAGAGAGAGAGAGAGGGGCGAGTCGGAGAGAGAGAGAGCGGGAGAGAGCAATTTATTTAGTTAACCTTAATGTTTGCATGGTATTATTGTATGTATCAGAAAACGAAATATGTCAATGGAAAGCTAATTAAATTCTGCTTGTATTGATATCTGCCATCTTATAAGCTGTCCCACAAAGTTATACATGACGACGAGTTTTAAGTGAATGTTAAGTTCATCATATTTCTTCAGAGTCTCATAATGACCTTTATTTAATGTGTTTTACTATGTTTTATGTGATAATCTTATAGAACAAACATTTCCGAAGATAACAGTCTATCCTTTATACATGTATAACATGATATACTGTGGGGTAATGCCTTGAGAACTTCCCCGGGTCTTGGGTGAACGAGGTGGCCTTGGCACCAAGATGGCGCCCAGTAGCGTTTAACATAGGGCCTATGAATGGCGTTACCCTCTTTGTAGAGGTATCCTACACTCGACTTCCAAACACGAGAGGTAAGCATTCGTATTTTACGGTAATATCTTCGTTAGGCATCACTGTTTCACCATAATAATACACAATCTGATACTTGTCATATTCATGGAGGTATGTATAGCTTACGACACACATGCAAAATATAACATAGAAGGTGCAAAAAAACAAAAACAAATACCTGCATCAAAAAGTATGGCGCCGGCAGCTTCGTTGTCCCGCGTGGTCCTGGTAAACAAGGTCTCGCATTTTCACGCCAGATTTCTCGGCTCTAGGTCCCATACATTTTTCAGGAAATGCAATGTCCGGACCATCCAACCATCCGAATCATCACCGCTCTCCCCTACCAGTTAATACTAACTGATGTGAAGATATGAATCGCGTCCACCTCGGCGTCTATCAATAAACCACAAAAATTACCTCCCTGGACGGGGGAAGCAAAAAACCTATATCTAACTGCCACTATACACATCACTTAATCCTAATACATAATATAACAAGTATATTGGCCAGAGAATAATGGAGAAAAAAAAATATAGGAAGTAATATCGTAATACCGGCTCCGTGCTGCAAGACGGTGCCTCGGGCTATTTCCCTAAATGATGGTATGAACCTTCATTCCTAATATCTACTAAGCAATGTAGCATAATGAAGAATGGGAAGGTAGGAAGAAGCAAAATAAAAACTATTCCTTCCCGCTTGGGCTTCCAAATTGGCCGGGCGAGGAAAAAAAGGCGCGACACAGCTGCAGGGACGGACGGCGTGACATACTCCATGCTGGCTCATGCCGGGCCTGCCGGGGACGCCGCGCTGCTCGCCACGCTCAACGCGTCTTGGCTGGCAGGTCACCTGCCACCAGCGTGGAAGGAGGCCGATATTCAGCTCATCCCCAAGCCCAGGGAGCCCACCAAGCTCAGGCCTATCTCCCTCATCAGGTGCACGGCTAAAACAGCCGAGAGAATGGTGCTCTCGCGACTGCAGTGGCGCGTGGGAGCCCTCCACCCTCACGTGTTTGGCTTCACCCGCGGCGTGGGCACAGCTGACAGCCTCCTCACCCTGCTGACTCAGGCCAACAACTGCCCCACAGTCACAGTCTTCCTCGACCTTGAGAAAGCGTTCGAGCTGGCCAGTCCTCACGCTATTCTCGCCACCCTCGCGAGGAAGGGGATCCGGGGAAGACTGCTCGCCTGGCTCGAGGACTACCTCCAGCACCGTCGGGCCAGAGTCAAGTTCCAGGGCCACAAATCCCGCTACAAGGAACTGGAGAATGGGACGCCCCAGGGCGGCATCCTCAGCCCGTTCCTGTTCAACCTGCTGATGGAGGAGCTGGTCGCCCTGCCCTTCCAGGCTGGCACCGTCCTGCTCAGCTACGCCGACGACCTGGCCCTCGTTGTCACCGGGCGGGGTGACAGGCTTTGCAAGACGCAGCGCGCTCTCGACCTCATCACCGCCAAGTGCGAGGAGCTGGGCCTCAAGATCTCGGCGCAGAAGTCCCGGGCCATGACTATCAAGGCAGCCAATCCAGCCTGTCAGCTGCGCGTCCAGGGCATCGGCCTGGCCTGGACGGACTCCTACCTGTACCTCGGGGTGTGGCTCGACAGGCGGCTGTCGTTCACGGCGCAGCTTGACTACCTGAGGGAAAGGACACAGGCCAGGCTGAACGTGATGAGGGCCATGATGCGGCTTAACGCCGGTGCCACCTTGTCTGTCCTCCGCCTGTACTACGTGCAGGCTGTGCGCTCCCTGGTGGATTATTGCGCCCCAGGGCAGACATTCAGAAAGAGTTAAAGGGCACAGTGTTTAGCTTAACTAACTTCCTCTATTTGTACAACCCGGAAGTCGCGGGGATTCTGGTACGAGATATGGCAGTGGCGCTACGGTGTCACTATGGGTGATCTTTTCCGCTTGATAATCTCTCTATTCGTAACTGGTCTTCCTGCCATTTGGGGGAAGCAGCCACCCCGGGAGGCGGGTCACAAACCCCGGCTAACACCCGATACCCATCACGGCCGGATGGACAAGGGCTTGGGGTTTTATTAAGGAAAAGGGAGCCATTATACCTTCAGTCTGATGCGTGGCGGTTAGTGGCAGCTACCCGCTGGGCTGGTGAAGCGAGGTGGTCTCGGTCAGGGTCTCGGTGAGGTGCCGTCGTTCACCACTCTGCCCATCACCCCATAATACACTCACCAAGAGTGTAGGAGATAGTTTTAAGGCCTAATTTCATTTGTATACTTGCCCTGTTCAGTTCTTGAGTCAGAAAACATCATATATACTCAATTTATGAGTATTTTTATGTATATTGCGTGCTCTACGCCACCCCTGCCGTGGTCTCTATGTTTTGACAGCTTAACGTCTTTAAGTACGTCATCAATGTGCCTGCAGAATGCCAAAAGTTGCCCAAAACAGCTGTTGGAAGTCGCTAGGTCGTACAGACCGGAAGTAAGCCTCTCTGAATGTAGCCCCTGTACTCATCGCGCTCTCCCCCAGTCAGCAGGAGCGGCTCGAGGTGCTCCAGAACAACGCCATGAGGACCTTGCTGGGGGCTCCGAGATGGTCCAGCGCCTGCGTAATGCAGAGCGGGACCAGATTAGTGCCCCTCGCCACCAGGGTTGCAGTGATAGGGCTTCGCGGGGGCCAATCTTGCCGCAAAACGGGAGGGCGTGGCGCAGAGGAGAATCCGGCGGGCCCTGACGCAGGGATGAGTGCCTGCCGGCAACACGGGGCTCACAACACCTCGCTAGCCACCCACAGCCTCTTTCAGGGCGGGGATCCCCGGACCTGGCGGGGGGGATATCCCCGCCCCCGTGGGGGCCCCCCGCCGCAGATTTCCCCGCCAGGTTTGCCTGCGTGAAAAAGCCATGTGCACCCCCCGGGGGGGCGGCAGCACCGCTGATCCCACGGCCCAGGCGTCGAGGGGACAGCCGCGTATACTTCACTGAGGGTCGGTCGCCCCGGGATAGGGGCCCAGAACAGGCGCCGCGTTCGCACGGGTGGGACGAGATGTTGGCGGACGTTACAACGCTTCCACCCTCCGACTGAGCTGGTGGCCACCAGCAGCCCTCGAACATCCCCTGCACCCCCGGGGAGGCAACCGTGGTAAACACACCGACTCCGGGACGGGGCTGCGGGGCCCTCCAACAGCCAATCCCAAGGACAACGTGAGGCTCATCATACCTCCGGGCAGCCTCAGACCCTTGGCGGCGGGGAAAAGGCGGTCAGGCCAACGGGTCCCCAGCCAGTAGGGGTCCGAGGTCGAGGGGCGGACGTGGCCGCCAAGCGAGCCGCCACGGCCCCAGGTCACCATGCACGGCCCCCAGCTTACAGCAGCTCAAGGCGCAGGCGAGGCGGCCGCACACACCGCGCTCACCAACACACCGGGGGCTGGGGGGACCAGGAAGAGGCAGGTGGCCGGTAACCCGCAACCATGACTACCACCCCCTGGACGCCACCCAGCAACCCCAGGGGAAGGGGGGCGCTACTGCAGCGTGTGGTCGGGTGCGCACCAGGAGGAGTGCGGAGGACTTCGAGGGGCAAGAGTGCGATCATGCGAGAAGCACACCCGTGCCCACGGTTTTCACTACCTCGTCCTGCCCCGCCCCCCGCCCCCCCGAGGCCGGCCCGGCCCCCCCCGCCCCGCCCCGAGGGGGGGGCTGCTGAGTGGGCGTTTAAAGGAGGGCCACCCCCATGGTCCCCCCACCCCGAGAGACGTGATGTTGAGGTTTTTGGGGAGCAACGCCCCCTCCCCGCTGACAGTCCGTACCCCCCCCCCGCCCCCCCCGGGCGCTACAGTGACGCAGGTGATCACCACACCACGCCTCCCGGCCCCCCCCTACCTGACGGGATAACCTCCTCACGGGGGGTGATGCCCCTTTGTACCTTTTTTGCTACTGGATATGTATTTCTGTACATGCTTGTATTGTATTTATATGTCCTGTATGTTGATTGTACAATAAACCTTTACAAATCAAGGCACCGCCTACCACCCACTCGATGCCACCCAGCAACAACCCAAGGCAGACGGCGCACTACTGCAGCGTGTACGTCTGGGCTACTGCCCCAGAGAGGAGCTGCAGGAGGACTTTGAGGGGCAAGAGTGCGACCACTGCGGGAAGCACACCTATCGCCCACTGGTGCACTACCTCCTGTCCTGCCCTGCCACCGCCCCCCTGAGGCCCGTCCCGGCCCCAGCCGCCCAGCCGGCAGACGAGGGGCTGCTGAGTGGGCGCGAAGCCAGGGCCGCCCTCATCCCAATAAACACACTACGTAAACCTTACGTTTTGAGAAGGTAGCGTTTTGGTAACGTTAGGAAAATTCGTAATATATACGTAAATCATACGTTCACTCTTGAATTGTCTATGTTGTATTTAGGTAGTGTTTGGTTACGTCGCTACGATACGTTTTTTTAACGTAATTAAGACTTTATGTAATACGTGTTTCTTCTACTAATATATTACTTAGTGGTTTTACGTTTCAATTACGTACTTATAACATCATGATGTAACGTGATATTAGAGGATTCAAAATGTTATATATACATAATGAATACGTGGATACATATGTTAAAGATACATAAGTATTACGTTAATATGAAATGTGTATGTTGTATTTAGGTAGTGTTTGGTTACATCGCTACAATACGTTTTTCAACGTAATTAAGACGTTATAGTAATACGTGTTTCTACTACTAATATTAATAATATATTACGTAGTGGTTTTACGTTTCAATTACGTATTTATAACATCATGATGTAACGTGATATTAAAGGATTAAAAACGTTATATATACATAATGAATACGTGGATACATATGTTAAAGATACGTAAGTATTACGTTAATATGAATTGTGTATATTGTATTTAGGTAGTGTTTGGTTACGTCCCTACAATACGTTTTTCAACGTAATTAAGACGTTACAGAAATACGTGTTTCTTCTACTAATATATTACGTAGTGGTTTTACGTTTCAATTACGTACTTATAACATCATGATGTAACGTGATATTAGAGGATTCAAAACGTTATATATACATAATGAATACGTGGATACATATGTTAGAGATGCGTAAGTATAACGTTAATATGACATAAACCGTTATCCACGTGAATTCCAATCGGCGTTATCGTGAAAATCAGGTGACATTATATCAGGTAGATCTATAGACACGAAATAACGTACAAACTACGTAGAACATTCACGTGACAAAATCACCTTTTTAGCACGTTTATAGCAGCTTTAATTATTTTTTTTATTTACGATTTTGTGACGGAAATACATATGATTTACATTCAAAATACGGTTGCTTGAATGAAGAAATTTAATTTGAAATAAATAGTAAATTTCAGGCAGGTCCCCAAGGTTATTTTGCATGTACTGTTTCTTATTATAGTCTATGTAGAAACGTTTTCTATTAGGTTCATATTAGAGAAAATGTTAATTAATACGGTATACTATTATAAGTTCTAGTAAATCAAATTGTATTATTTGTTATGCTTATTATATAATCAAATGTAATGATTTCAAACTTTTAAACGGTAAACTTAAAATATATTCAAAACTATAATCAATAAAAATAAGTCACATACATGATATTATGGGATATTGGGACTAATTAAATTTTTATTTTTGTAGGATTCAAATATATCTGAAGGAGTATATATTTTCACATTGACACGAGGATCATTAAGTAAAAGCTAACCTACTGTGGCAAGACATTATGATCACCTCATAAACAGGGCGGGCACTAGTGAGGAGTCTTTACTGGTGGGCTGGTGCACGCTCTGAACAAATTACTCGCTGTATAATTATTTACACAACTATACATCTTCCAACTCGAAGGAGCTGTATAGAAAGAACTGTTGCAGAAAGGTAGGCTAATGGTACTACGTACCAGGAAGGTTGTGGCAATGTGCTCGCTGAAGGTAGTAGTAATGTAGCAAAAACGTAGTGGGATATGTAGCAAATGGGTTGTGAAAAGGTGATGGAACGTGTTAAAAAGGCAGTACAAACGTTTTTGAAACGTGCAAATGGTTCCCAAAATGTTGTAGAAAGGTTGTCAGTTACGTAGTGAAATGCGTAGTTAGGACGCACCTGTGCGTCCACACAAATTCGTATTAGTTACGTATTTTTTCTACGTAAAAGTTACAAAGCCGCTACCTTTATACTACGTAGAAAATACGTAAGTGTGTTACCGTAGATAACAGTGAAGTCGCCAGTTCTACGTTTCTTTGTTATTTACAGACGTGTGGTGGCGTTAATACTTACATTTGTAGCTACATCCATGATTTCAGGAAAGTTAGAAGGGGCTATCTGGAGAGTCTGTGTCATTTTGTGTCTTCATCTGTGTCATATTAGGGCTATAAATGAACAAATTACAAAAATAAAACCGAGTGGCGACCTCACTATACCTACTACAGTAAAGTCGCCAGCTAGTATTTTAACCCAACAGATGAGTCGCCACTCTGGGGAATTCAGGGAAATTAGAGGTAAAGTAAAACAAGTCTCTATATATACTAGCTGCGGAAGATGCTTGGATATATAAAAATTCCTCTGCCAACGGGAAAATAAATTTTATTCAAGTTTGAAAGATCTGGCAAGTCTGCGTCTTGTCGCCCGAAAAGCTACTGTTCTGTCATCGCGCGAAGAAAAACGTGAGAAGCAAAATGCGCAACAGTTATATTTTTGCAGATACAAAGCATAAAACAACGCTGAAACAGGGTAGATTATACAGTCATGATATAAACTACTGTGTAACATCTTCAGTGGCACATAAAAATCAGTAGTGATGCTATAATTCGTAATATTTGGCGCCTGGCGACTTCACTGCAGGTGGCGACTTCACTGTTATCTACGGTAGCTGGGATGGTCCGCCACACCCCGAGAGACGGGAAACCCAAGTTTCAGGTCCGCCACACCCCAGATGTTGGAGGTGTTGCGAACAACACCTCCTCCCCGCTGACACATCACCCACACCCTGTCGCGGCCGGCCGGGTGACCAGGGGGCACATTCAGAGACGCTAACGTCCATGCTTAACAACTTAACAACTGTCATCAGCTGTTTTGGTATTCGCAGAGGAGATTGATGACGTCAGAGTGGACGTTAACACACTAAAACAAGGCAACTGCCTATAGGGTGGTGTTTAGGAAGCTACGTACATAAAAATACTCATAAATTGAGTATATATGATGTTTTCTGACTCAAGAACTGAACAGGGCAAGTATACAAACGAAATTAGGCCATATAACAAACCCAGGAGCTCGTGGTGAGTTTGTTTTGGGGTGATGGGCCAAGAGTGGTGAGCAGCGGCATCTCACCACACCGGGTAGCGACTACCGATGCCAGACACCACCACGCACGGTTCTGCGGCAGACTGAAGGTATGTGTCTTGCCACTTTTCCTTGTTTAAAACCCGAGCCCTTGTTTACCCAGCAGTGAATGGGTACCGGGTGTTAGTCGGGGGTTTGAGACCCGCCTCCCGGGGTGATGGCTTCCCCCAACACTAGGAGAAAGATATCTACGAAGCGATATATTACCGAAAAGAGGTCACAAGAGGAAGAAGAAGACGGCCTCTTACTCGGAAGGAATAATGAATAGCTAGAATACAAGGAAGTACTAGCCACCGGTGTCTTACCCGCGTGTATGTGAAGGTAGAAACAAGTGTTGAAGCGACGGAGGTGACACAGGGGATGAAGGAATGATGGAATAAGCTAGACTCGCAGGGGTCCCCAACCCACGGCCCGCGGGCCACATGCGGCCCGCGAGGCCATTCCGTGCGGCCCGCCAGATAATTTCCTTTTGGTCATCGGTGCGGCCCTCCATCATTCCAAACGTGTGTTGAAACATCTTTTTTCTCAAGAGCGTGGTTTAGGATAGGTTAAGTTATGGTTAGGTTAGGTTAGGTTAGGTTAGGTTAGGTTAATTGGTTAGTTCAGGTTAGGAGGTTAGGTTAAGTATATTTTTATACGAGTTTAGTCTTCTTATCTTAGTCTTCTTTTCTCTTTGCACAGCTCACAGATGACCACTTGGACGACGTTCTCTTGCTGAGTGTTAGTTCCATTACCCCTGATTTTGATAAGCTTTGTGCTGAGAAATGTCACCAGGTGTCTCATTAATAAATTCTTTGAAATTTTTTGTTCTGTAGGCTACATGGTTTTCAGAGTTTTTTTATTGGTGCGGCCCTCGGGCCCTCTCGGACTTGTCGATGCGGCCCGTGGTACTCTGCGGGTTGGGGACCCTGATGCTAGAGAATAGAAATAAGTACAACGACCTTGAAAATGCAGGCCGCGGCTGCTGCCTTGTGATTGGCTGACTCGTTTGAGACACAATCTGATTGGCTGGCACGTTTGTTTTTACACAATTGTGATTCGCTGACGAGGCTGTGACGTCATTGTAGTCGCTCAGCCACTCAGCTATCAGCAACCATGTACCGCCACTGCCATGTCTCGTATCTGAATACCCACTAACGCCGGGGTGTAGAAATAGAGGGATGTTGTTGAGCGAACAACCGTGGCCTTTAACTCTCTCTGAATGTCTGCCCAGTGACGCAGGTGACTCACCCTCACCACGCCTCCACGCCATCCTCCCGTAGCTTGACGGGATGATCTCCTCACCGGCGGGCTGATGCCCGCTTTGTACATTTTTGCTGCTGTATGTGTATTTCTGTACATGCTTCCCAGCTAACCACCACCGGCGGGCCTACGTGGGCATTAGAGCGGCGAACGGCGGCCACCAGCGGCAAACTTGCCCCCGAATGCCCGCCGTAGTGCCGCTGGTGTATTTTCAGAGAGGAAAATTTATTATCTGTAAATCAATGTACAGAATTTGAAAAATGTATTGCTTTTATGTGTAAACATTCTAAAACAACAGTTATGTGATGATATTGATGTAGTAATACATCAGTGGTGATAACCAGCGGCTACTTGACTTGAGATCTCCGTCCGCCCGCTGGTGTATATTTGAAGTGCACAAGAAAATATTAATGCGGCTACTCTCGGGGCAAAATGTTTGGTCCATTTAGATAGTGATCTGTCCTCGTGCATGCCTTGGTGCATGTTTTCTGTGTTGCTGTGGTACAGATTAAAACTTGCTCCAGGAAGTCAGCTAATCTTGAAAAAAAATAACCAAAATTTGAAAAAATCAAAAATGGCTTCCTTCGCTTCGTACACAGTCTCTGCCTTCCGACATTAATCATTCGAAAATGTAAGTACCGTGTAAGATTAGGACATGAAAACACATAGAAGGGAGTGTGTTATGTGTATAGAGCAGCAGCACATCATGTTTTTAAGGGTATTACCGGCGTTGAACATTATATAGGAATCAGATATATGAGTTCGTTATTTATTTGGTGAGGAAAGACCTTCATTTTTTTTTTTCCATGATGTGATTGTTACGGAAGATGAGAGGCTTAAATAAGTGAATGAAGTGAGGTAGGTGTCCTAGAGATGTACACTTTGAAAATACTGGCGTCGTGACATAAAAAAGCTCATTTCCGTCGGAATGAAATAAGAGCTTTTTATCCCGTGGTTTTGAGGTCGCAGTCGACAATAAATATGTTTTAAAAGGTTTCACTTTTATGGCTGATTATTGATGGCTTAGTGAATTGAAGTGAGCTCTGTGTGGTTTCGTAGGAGAAGTAGAATTGTTAAAACATGGTACCTAGATAAAAACAGTCGCTGCCGTTCGGCTATCAGTAGGCTATTTAAAAAGTGGAACTGTCTCGAAAACTTTACACGTCGGCGAGTGTTCCACTATCGGCGGAGAGTTTCTCGGTTGGTGTTTCGGCGAGAATTCCATAAACACCGTGAACATCTTAACGATTACAAAACACGAATAATTATAGTTGGGCTCATATAGTGTACTGCCGTATCTATAGCCATTTGCCTTCGTCTACCTACTGCCGTATTTATAGCTGTCGTCGTCACCGGACCCTATCTATAGATCCTTGCTATATTCGGTATAATTCTAGTGTTTGCCCCATTACTCCCCCTTGACCACAACTAGCTTGGGGGACCTGGGAGAATGCAGGATATTTATGGCTGGGGTACAAAAATATGCGTTCGCAACCACTTTTTTTGTCGTTATGAAAGTTTATAAAAATTCCCTAGATCTAGGGAAAATAATTGGATTCTTTCTGAGTCCAGAGACGGGATGTATACACAATGCGCCGCCTACGGCAATATCAAGGTAACTTTTAGGGGGATATATGTGGTTCAGATAGTAACTTTTAGGGGGTTATGTTTAGGGTTAGGGTGTAACTGTTAGGGTTATAGTGAGGTTAGGTTAGTAACTTTTAGGGGGTCTATAGTGAGGTTGTATGTTGGTAACTTTTAGGGGGTTAGAGTGGGTTAGGTAGTAACTTATAGTGAGGGTTGGGGTTAGTACTTTAGGGGGTGTTAGTTGAGGTTAGGTTCGTAATTTTTAGGGGTTTATTGTGAGGTTAGTTTAATAACTTATGACTATCTTAGTTTAACATATAGTTATGTTAGTTTAGAATCAGAAAATGACGCGCGACTGCCCTCTATATATGTGGATTTCATACGGGGCGGCCGCATGGGTTGGCGACCGACGTCGTCGAACCTGACGAATCCTCACAGAATGATGACCGACGTGTTGAGAACACAAAACCCCCAACACCCCGCTAGGAGGTTAGGTAGGTTAGGTAGATTGGTTAGGTAGGTTAGATTTGGTTAGGTTTAGATTAGATTGGTTAGGTTAGTTAGGGTACGGTGGTCAAGCACCCCCCCGCTAGGATTAGGGTAAATTTGGTTATGTAAATTTCTGTCTAAATATAAGGGAAATTTAACCTAGATTTAGGAAAATCTAACCCCACCTTAACAATAAAACTCTTAAATTTACGTGGTTCCGACGCATAATTTGTTTCCCACCCCCCCGAAAACCCCGCATTCCCACAGGCCCCAAACTTGTTTGGGGGGAAGTGGGAGAGATCAGGGCAAACACTAGAATTACCTTATATCTTTAGCACTCATTCTTTCCCCGTTTTAAAACTATTTTATTTTACCATAATCAAATCAAAAAGTGTATTTCGTTACACCTTATATTTGGTATTACATTCTTTAGTTAGCTACTGTCAGAGGTTTCGTTCACCGAAACTTCAGAGGCAGGCACCGCTCGGGGATCGAACCCGAGACCTTCCACTTGCCGGGCGGACCGTTGTACCGTTACACTACGCGTCGGCCTCTCGGTGACAACCCCACAAATTCTCCCCCCAATGCCTCCCCAGAGACAGTCCGGGGAAATGTGTATCGCTTTACCCGATCCGACTCCTGCGCCATTGTTAGAGGTACGGGGTTTACGAAAAAGGCAGCCCACAGTTACTAATAATTAAATGTTGATTCTCCGCCATTCACATCCCACATATAACAATTACCTGGTAAGTCGAGGAAAACCTTAAATTAGTAGTCTAAAGGTACTGAAATTCAAGTTACCGTAAATTTGTAACATTGAAAATATGACCGAAAAAAAAAACAACAACTTGTTTTGCAAATATCGTGGAATGTTCAGGAATTGGGCGCTGATAGGAATTCACGGCAAAACACCAACTAGAAACTCAAACGCGCAGAAAACTGTTCTTACCAGTTAATTTTGTTCATTCTCTTTTTTATAAAAGCATCTACCATTTGCCGCAGGGACCAGGATGCAGCATGGTGCGTGATACACTGCAGATAGTGCTGCGGTGTATGGCATGGACATTTTATTCAAGGTACATTAAAATTAGCTTTACGAATTATGTATTGCAACAATGGGTTTAGTTGCTTTTCAATGAATAAATTAGGTAAGATTGGTTTTAGGGAACCCTCCTTATTGGCGGGAAAATCTCACCCCGTTATGTGGACTGGTATCTTATGTTTTTATCACGAAGATATTTTTTAACTCAATAAGTCAGCCACGTTCTTTTCCTCAATAGAGCAGTAAACTAACCTAAACCTGAGTAACGCGTGGAGTAATTCTTTTTGCTTTGAAGCTGGATGATTACGTTTATCTTTGCTCGGGCCTGAATTCTGTTTTCACTTTAAAAAAAAATTACTGATCCACTCTATGAGGACATAACACTATGAATGCTTCTCGCAGATCATCACATCAATGGGGGGAGGTCGTGACTTCGGTTATGTGGACTCCCCCAGAATGAGGCGCTGGTGGAACTGGTTGTCAAATTACCAAACGCTTGACCCGTAGGGATGAAAGTACCAAGGTAGGTGTGGGCGAACATCGCTTCAGAATGCAGGAAATGGTATGTATTGTGAGATAAGAAATAATGACGGGATATAGTATTCCTTTGATGGTGGTTTTATAATATTTATTGTACAAGTGTGTTTGGAATGTTGGTCAGGCTCTTAAAAGCTTATAAAAATGTAAGGCAATATTATGTGCCATCAACGAATTTACATGTTTTTATAATTCTCTCCCTCCTCGCTTCGCTCTCTCTCTCCTGAACTCATGGGTGGTGTCTCAATGCAGATGAAAGGCAAGCAACAGCATTGGATTTAAGAAAAGAAATTTGTTGCCCTCAGACTTTTCGAGCACCTCAAGTTCATGTATATACCAGATGCAGTGGATACCTTTGCTTGCACGCTATGCTGTTATCGTTATAGGTAGTAGGACTGTGTGTCGAATAATATAGCGCATTACATGTCATGGATTTATCTATCATGATGCAACATTTCGGGTTTACCAGGGTGCAATGGCCAATGTAAGGGGTAATCTTTTTCACTTCAGACACACTAACTACCCTATAACGCCACAATGCCTCTACATGTTAATGTACATTTTTTTGACATTTTCCTTCCAGGAATCCTTCGGAGCTTGTTTCGTTGGATCATTGCTAAGCATGTCTTCCTTTCTTCCCCCTTTAGCACTGCAGCACACCTCTCTAACATTGGGACTCTCCTGCACCAGCTCCCCAACTCACTTTCTAAGTATTTTTTTTTCTACTTGAATGATTCATATGTAATGGGGAGTGCTTTAACGGGGAACCAAGTGACTCAAGAAATGTTACACATCATTGATGCACTTGTAACAAAAAAAAAAAACCTACTCCCTAACAGTATGGCCTTCACCTTTTGAGAAAACTGTAATACGGGATTGTTTTTCTTTTTTTTCCTCAGGTTTTGAAAGAGTGTGTAAAAGATGGGGAAATGAGAGAGAAAAAGAGATAAGAGTGGTCTGAAGCGTAAGTTGAGAGTTGTTTTCATAATGCTAACCCAACCTTTCCACCAAGCGTGATAATATTGCTTCTATGATGTATGGGGGTAAGCACTAAGCTTGCCCAATCCTACCTTTCATTTCTGATGACTATAGATGGTGTTGCCAACTCCATTGAACCTGTGTTACTAACCTCTGCACAAATTTCTCCTTGTGACTCAACCTTCTAAGGAAATGACACCTATTCACTGAAGAGATGGTTCTACAAACTCTCAGTTTAATGAATGTAATACTAACTAACATGAATGATAAACTGGAAATGCATTTTGGGAATGTATTACATCACATATACCAGAGAAAAGTTTTACAAGCAGTATCTCGCCTGACCTTTATTATGAATTTGTGACTGGATGCATTTGGACTGGACAATATGACGGGGTCACATTTTATATTAACTATTAACACATAAGCCATTTATTGGTTCATGAACCTTGGGGCAAGTAATAATTTGTCTGGATAAAAAAGATTTGCCCTAAATATGTACTAACAGTACATACTCCATTTCTGTCACATTCACAGACATGTGGCTGTTGCCCATTATATACAATACCGTATGTCAATTACATGTACGTAAAAACATATTTTGGTTGTGCGGTCGCTTTCAATATGATCGTGTAGAAGTCCCCATACTATATATTGTAGAATTGATTCTGAAACATCTTCAGAGGCGGCGGCTTCAGTGTTATGGCCGACTTCAGCTACCAAACCATGACAGGTGAATGGAGGAGCGGCAAGGGAGCAGATGCAGATAGAGCAGAAAGATGCCACAACAGTGCCGTGGAGCAGCTACTCCTCAGGCTGGGTTGGCCTAGGAGAACAACACTTAAGCCTGATAGCATCAATCATTGGAGGCATACCCCGCGGGGCAAGTCGGCCAAAGACGCGACAAGAATATACCTCGCTTTCAAGGGTGCCCTGTGGTGCGCGTTAGCGAATCGACGTGCCGCATGCGGCAGGAGTTAACCAGTCTGCTGGCCCACTCACTTGATGCTAAACTGACCTGACTTAAAGTGTCACCACATGTTTATATTGAGCCAGACAATGAAACCAAAAGATGAGAATGAAATATAATACAAGAACACGTTCATAAAATTACACATAACATATCGACAGAATGTCTTAAAGAACATTACTCATAGGCTGTCACAACTAGTACATTTTTCACGATTTTCAGGCAGACACCGATAGAACATAAGAGGCAGGCACGACAAAAAAAAACTTGTTCATCAGAACGGGTGTATGTATACTTTACGAGTCATTCCCATGCAAGGAATCTAGAGGACACGTTCTGTTCGGCATCCTTGTCCGTGTGTGATGTAGTGAGGGGGAGTTTAGGGCTGTGTGGATGTCCGTGGGAGGAGGGGTGTGTGGTGGGGGGAAAGGAGGAAGAGGGGTGTTATAGTGACAGCTGTGGTGGTGAGATGGGGTGAGACATGAAGAGGAAAAGGAGGAGGATAAACCTGCGAAAAGGCAAAACCCTTTTTTTTTCGTTTTGTTCCCTTATATTAATCCTGTCTCACACCATCTTCCATCTCTCACCACATTTGGTGGCCACACCACCAAAGAGTTTAGCAACGACCTCGAAAATCGTCAAAGAAGACAAGCAACATGGAAACACAAAGAAAGACCAAGGCAAGCCAAGTCCTTGACATTTTCCGAGGTCGTTCTAACTTCTTTTTCCACCAAACTAGTACCAACTCATCATTTAGAGCCTGCATGCACCAGATTGAGACAGAATTTTTGGAGGTTCCCGTCTCCCATGCTATCTGGCTCATGGTACTGCCACCACTGTACAAAGGACTATATGTGTTTCGTTAACAAATGGATTTGTCAGGCAAAATGCATCTGTAGACCTGGGGGAGGGGTAGAGGGAAGGTGGGGGTGATGGGGAAAATTTAGGCGCCAAGGAGCAAAAGATGCAACCCTCTACCCTCATTACAATATCTTAGGCAGCATGAGCGATGTGGAGCACATGTGAGGACTAACCTCCAGCCAGTGAGATTCAGATATACGGACCAAAACCCAAGAAATTTTAACACATCACTGAGAAGGGCAAAAATCTGAAGACGTTCTTGTCCTAATTTTTTTTGCAGTGACTCTATATACATATATATGATATATATATATATATATAGATTATATATATATATATATATATATATATATATAGATAATATATATATATATTATAGAGATAGATATATATCATATACTTATATATATTTATATATATTTATATATATTTTATTTATTTATATATTTACAGTGGACAGGGACAGTTGTTATTACAGTATTCCCTAGCGCATCTGGCCCTTATGTTAAAAGGAAAGGCGTATGAATTATAGGAGACAGGATGGTTTATGACCGCAGAGTGGTATATGAAAGGTGGATGGATAGGTACAGGAAGTAAAATAGGAAGGAAATCCTGCTAATTCGAGTGTTGGAAAAAGGTTGACCAAAAATATCGGTTAATTTTATAGTTCATAATTTTGTATGTTGTGTATGCCTGCAAATTATTTAATGTTGAAAATGGATCTCGATTACAAATCTTCAATCTTCATTCATCTCGTTCTCATGCTGTTCCCACCATGTTAAATCCAAATGCGGAATTTTTTTGTTGTAATAAAACATAAACGAAAGTCCAAAGTGATTTGTGGTTCTCTTATCATATACTGGATAAACGACAAAAATATTTTGGCTTGTACTTAGAGGCATAATTGCATAAATTAGTAATGTTTTATGGGGTGATTGAACAGTGCCATGGGCCCGTACCGAGAGTCATGATGAAGTTGACGCGACCTGCGTTGACAGGAAAGGGTACCATAAAAGGGATAGTTTCGGAACGAATAGCAGCGACGTAGCGTCAGGCACAAAGACACGGTCACATTCGTGTCTTGACGACCGTCGTCGCTGCTCTCTTCATAACGAAAAATAATCATTTTATGGTACCTTCAATGTCAACGAAGGTTGTCGCTCGCCCTTCAGCTATGACGTATCGGTACGGGCCCAATCAGTCTTAGCGGCTAATGGTCTGTGCAACACCTCTAAAAAACATTACTGTATATGCCAATATGCTTAGAAAGTGTAACGTAAATATCTCAATCCGTAATATAACAGCGGCCAATATGGTCATATTGCCTACGGCGGGCCGCTGGGAGACGGGCCCGCCGGTGAGCCTCTGAGCAAATCCCCAGCGGCCCTACGTCGTACACTTCCGTCGGGCCGCCGGTAAGACATACGGAGGGCCTCCGGAGGCCCTCCGTCTTTGTGTTTGCTGGGTTGTATTGTATATATATATGTGCTGTATGTTTTAATTGTACAATAAACCTTTACAAATCAAAAAGGCACCTTTAATTACAAGCTAGCCAAATTTCTTGTACCAATAGGTGCCTTGCACTGACGTCACGATCTAGCGGCTTCAGCCAATGCGCCCGTCGGGAGCGAGCTGGAGGACCAACAAACTCCGCTTGCCGCCCGTGTTTGCCAGCTTATGGTAATTTTCCCCTACTAAATATATGTTTATTAGTATAAAAGGTATACTGTCATCTTCGGAAATGTTTGTTCTATAATATTATCAAATAAAAAACCGTAAAACACACTAAAGAAATGCCATTATGAGACTCAAGAAATACTCAAATCACTTAAACTCTTCGCCATTTAATACTTTGCGAGAAAACCTTTTACATGGAGAATATCAATAGAAGCGGAATTTCATTAGCTTTCCATTGATATATTTCGTTTTCTGATAAATGAATTAGCAGCATACATAAATTAGCGTTAACTAAATAAATAACACCATCAATCGGGAAAACTTACCCGATTTCATGATGTTATTTATTTAGTTAACGCTAATTTATGCATGCTGCTAATTTATTTATCAGAAAACGAAATATATCAATGGAAAGCTAATAAAATTCCGCTTATATTGATATTCTCCATGTAAAAAGATTTCTCGCAAAATATTAAATGGTGAAGAGTTTAAGTGAATATTAAGTTGATGCATATTTCTTGAGTCTCATAATGGCATTTATTTAGTGTATTTTACTGTTTTTTATTTGATAATATTATAGAACAAGCATTTTCGAAGATAACAGTATATCTTTTATACTAATAAACATATATTTGGTAGGGGAAAATTACCATAAGCTGGCAAACAGGGGCGGCAAGTGGAGTGTGTTGGTCCTTAAGCTCGCATCTCCCGCGTCTGTCGCAGCCACAACAAGGGCTGTGACGTCACGTGCAAGGCACCTATACTAGCACCAGTTACATCTAATATATATACAGTCAAGGATTCCTTCTCATTTGATAAAGAAATATGCAACACAAGTTTTGATAATTGTACTCTTGCATAATTTCCCAGCTATGGGTTAAATAGTCTCAGCTATGGGTTAAATAGTGGGCAGCCTGGGGTTAATCCCTACAGGGGGTTCTGCGTCCCTGGCCACGGTGAGCAGTAAGGCCAATCCCTGACATAGATTGGTTGGGGGGGGGTTTGCAACCCTTCCCTGTAAAAACTAAACTAGCCACAAACATGTTAAGAGGTAGAGACCGGGGGCGCGGTAATCGCGCCCCCGACCCGGTTTTGCCGGGGGGCCCGACCATGCAGACCCCTCCTATGCCGACGCAGGGGAGGGGTCTGCCTATGACGAGTGCGGGGCAAAGCCCTCGGGAATCCCGCACTCTAAATCAAGTGGTAGGGCCCCCTAGCCCAACTTTTTCTTATGGGGGTGGCCGGGGCGGTGCAGAGGCGGCGCCTGCCCGTCGAATCACTCCTGGGATCAACCTGCGGAGGGTTCTTCGTGTGGGCTCGTGGAACGTTTGACCTCTAGAGATATACTAC
>JACEEZ010021403.1:0-14654 GCA_016584305.1 Chionoecetes opilio | reverse complement strand
TTTGAACCCAAAATCATTTCAGAGGGTTTAGGAATAATTTGGGGACGATCCTATTAAACTTGGAAGGCCCCTATCCCGCAATATTTTCTCAATAGTTAACATCACACGTTAGATATTGGCGATATTATTCGGGCTCTTACCCTTTCTTGAATATCGGTGTAACATAGCTAATTTCCACGTACTAGGAACATTTTTGTTCATATAGCGATTTATTAAGGATAATCTTTAGTGGAAGCGAAAGTTGACTGTGCATTCGCGAAGTAATCCCGGCGAAATCTCGTCCACCCCACGGATTTTGCTGGGTCAAGTTTCTGCAAATACTTTGATACTTCGTCTACTTTTATCTCTACTATTTGCAATCTATCACTTTCGAGTCCCGCATACATGTTTACTGGTTCTGGTATGGAGTTTTCGTCTTCTTTAATAATAACCGCTTTAAAAGTAGCATTGAGTACGATTGCCATGCTCTTATTTTCATTTACCAAGAAGTTATTTTTATCTTTCAGTGCCCAATACTTGTTTTGAGGGTTTTTCTTACTTCGAAACGTATTGAAGAACCTTTTCGGGGTTTGATTTTGGATTGCTTTGCAATTTTTTCTTCATCTCACGCTTTTTAGCTTAATTTTAATCCCTTTGGCAAACGTCGTTTTACGTCATTGTATTCTCTAGAATCGCAGTCGCATTTGATTCGCTTTGTAAACTTTATACGCTCGGCGCTTTCTGCCAAAAATTTGTTAATCTCATTAGTCATCCAACTGGGTCTGTTTAAATGTTATTCAGAACGTTTTCTTACCATGGAACAGGTTTTTCAACCACCGATAGGAGTTTATTTGTGAATAAATTACACATGTTTTCCGCGTTTACTACCGTTTAGAGGTCAATCCAATCAACTCGCTTAGTACCCTGCTGATCTTCGTGAAATCCGCTTTAATTATAATTGGGAACAAATACCGATTTTCTTGTGATGTCTACATTGCAATTTATGCCGCATCTGTTTAAACCTGTGATCACTGTTTGCCAAATGTTCACCTATTCGCAGTAATCAATCAGATCAATGTCGGTTTGTGAAAACTAAATCTAGGATCCTATTATCCCGTGTAGGCTCACGGGACCACCTGATTTAAATATACTTCGTTTACCATATCAAGCAATCGCAAAACCTTCTCTATCAGCAGAATTGTTATTTCAGTTTTTTACGAGGTAGGTTAAAATCCCACATATAATTGTATCGTTATTATTGTTGACAAACTGACTTTATCTCGTCATAGAGGAGGCAATCGACTTCCGCATTGATTTGGGAGGACGATATATTGTCCCAATAGTTAGCAATTTACCGTTTAGCTTAATCTTTGCGTAACTGAGGGCATAATGATCTTTATTTACTTTATCGATTTCGATTGCTTGCAAATTTTTCTTTGATGTAAAGAATGACACCTCCACCTGCTTTATGCGTACGACAATTTAGGAAAATGTCATATACCTGGAATGGCTTTTTCAGCAAATAATTTTATTTATTGTGTTGACCCAACCTCGTGAACAAACGATATCTGGCGTTTCGGCAAAACGTATCTAAAATTCTTTTTTCCTTAAAAATCTTCGGGCATTTGTGTGATTAATTTTAATTTCCCTTAATATTTTGGTAACCCTGAGGGGTTTACAGGCAGGGTGCTGGGGGTCCACTGAACGGGCGCTTGTTTAAAAATTCTTTGATTTTTTTTTTGCGGAAACGGAACTGACCCAGCTTTTGCGTGGGTAAAAAAGGGGGAAAGGTAATGCTGTTACCGCCGTCCCTCTCGTTTTTTGATCTTAAGAAGATGAAGATGAATGCTTGGTGAAGGTTAAATGGTAATCACTGTTACCGGGAAAGGGATGTGTATTTCGGTGTTTTTCATAAGTTATAGAAGAAATGTATAGTAGTAGTAGTAAGTAAAAGTAAGAATAAAGGCAATAATGATCTACTGCTACTATTACTACTACTACTATTTATTACTACTCTTACTACTACACTACACTACTACTACTACTACTACTACTACTACTACTATTAATTGTTACGCCCCCGTTGGGGGGCGGGGCGCAACGGGGGGTGAAGCTCCTGTTGGGGCCCCCCCACCCCTACGTTCTTCCAATCGTCGCTGACGTGGCATGACAACTAATCCCCAGCACCCCTACCTGTAGGGTGCCGGGTTGGGCATAGCTCCATGTCTTTTTGATTTACGTTCCACATTAAACGGGGCAAGTCCCCGGGGCGTCGGAGATACGGGGAAACCTGCCTCCCGGCTGGTATAAGCCCGGCATTGCCGGGGGCAACCTTCCCTTCCCCCCCCGAGGTCCCTGGCTTGTTACAGGTCCCCCGGGGGCAAACCTTGAAGCCCGCCCTGTCTCATGTAAATTAATACACTCCTCGCCGGGGTAGATCCTGGGGGGACCTGTTGGTCTCAAGGGGGGCCTAACACCCTGCGCTGGCCCCGATATCCTTGCGGTCCCAAAAGAAGCCACAGGGGGGGGTGTGTTGCAGGGCGTCGTGACCCCGTAGAGTTAAGCCACCCCCATGGGCAAGCGGGGCGAAACCTTATAGCCCCTGCGTGGGGCCTCGCTGCGCCGGGTCCCCCGGGGGGAAACCCAGGGGGAAGCCACAGGGGCGGGGGTGTTGCAGGACGTTTCGTAGCCCGTGAATGGCACCCCGCCCCTGAGGCAATGCGGGGCGATCCTATACCCCCCTGCGTGTGCCTCGCAATCCCCAGGTCCCAGGGGGGGGCCCCGGAAAGCCACGGGCGGGTGTGTTGCAGGACGTCGTAGCACCGTAGAGTTTCCCCCGCCCCGTGGGCAATGCGGGGCGATTCTTTAACCCTGCTGCAGGGGGAAAACCACAGGCGAGAAGCCACAGGGGCAGGTGTCTTGCAGGACTTCGTGTTGCACTGCCCCGGGAGCAAAGCGAGCAGCGGGCGTCGGGGCGTCGATTAGGGGCGGGCGTGTATGGGCGCGAGCGGCAGAGTGGAACTCAGCCACTTACCCGAGCACGCGCGCCGCCCGAAGAGGCCGTGAAGGAATACCACGCGTTAACTCGCTCGCTGCACTAAGAACACTTGTCTCGTAGTCTCGTAAGAGATCACCGCGACGCAGGCCTTCGTGTGCACGCACTCGTTTCTAGATAGATTATCTCTCCTGTCCCGCGTTCAGAAGCTCAGCCAGCCCTCGCAAGTGAGCTAGTCTGCAGGTGTTGGGTACAGGTCAGATTTATCTTCAGTGTGACAGTTAATCATCAAAATGTGTGAAGTGGGGTGTAAAAGTGACGGTTCCTTGATCGCTGGCAATTATGTTGTATCAGCAAAAAAAGCAATGCCTTTCCACTTCCCCATTTATTGTTCCTTCTTCCTTCCCTCTTTTTATTCTCCGTTTTCTCTCTCCTTTACCCCTTCCCCCTATTCCCTTCGTCGGACGCTCATCTGTTGAACAGTTTAAGGTCAGCGAATCTGCAGGTGGCTGCTGCTCTTCCCTTGCTAGCTGATAAGGATAAGTAATATCAGCGAAAACATCGTCGCCTCTCTCCTTCCTTATTCCATCTCCTCATTTATCCTTCTCCCCTTTCCCTTTATTCCTTGTCCCTCTGTCCTCCGAACCCCTCACACTATTATAATAATAATAATGATAATAATAATAATAATAACATCAGGATGAGAAAGAAAAAGATGAGGAGGAATATGAGGAAGAGTAGGAGGATAAGTGGAAAAAGGGAATAAAAAGATGAGGAGGAGTATGACGGAAAGAGAAAATAATATAAAAATGAGGAAGAGTATAGGATGAAAAGGATGAGGAAGATTAGGAAGATAAGAAGTCGTGAGGAAGAGTAGGATTAGGAAGATAAGGAAGATAAGGAATATGAGGAAGAGTGGAATAAGGAACAAAGATGAAGAGTATGAAGAAGAGTAGGATAATGAAAAAAGGAGATGAGGAAGATGAGATGGAAGTGAATAATAAAAAACAGTATATAAGATAAGGAATTTTAGATAAGGAGGATAATATAAGGAGGCATAGAGCACTTTAGGTAGGAAATACAAGCCTACTTTACCTTGGCCTGCAGATGAGGGGAAGGCCCCTGTTAATCTGAATAAGGAGAGGACAATGAAGCCAAAACATACTTTTTCCGTTTATTACTTTTTACTTTGCTTTTTTTAATCCTGTGACCGGTGAACATTTTTTCCATGGAGGTGTTTATTATCCTAGGATCCTTCACGCCCCCGGTTTGCTATGGGCTTCTCCCTTTTTCCGTGCCCCTCCCTCTGGCCTATCCCGTCTTCTGATTGTTTAAAGTAACGTAAATAAGTTAGTTAGGTTACTTTTGAACTCTTCATTTCTTTCCACCGTTCAATACAATATTTTTTTTTCTTTCGGTCTGTCTCTTCTGTCTTCTCGGTTGTTGTGACTTCTCTCTCTCTCTCTCCTCTCTCTCTCTCTCCTCTTTTCTCTCCTCTCTTCTCTTCTTTTCCCGTCTCTTCCTTTTTAATGTCCCCTTTTTCTGCTGTCTCTCTCTCTTACCTATTCGAATCTAATTCATTATTGTCTATCTAGTACTAAAATTGGATAGCTTAAATGGAGTAGATGACGATTTAATGATAAAAATAAAGAAGAATAGAAAAAGAATGACATAGTGTTATCCAGTGGTGATTTTCCTGCTTATGTTTTTTTTTTCTTTTCCTCTCTCTCTCTCTCTCTCGCTCTCTTGCTCCTCTCTCCTCTGTCTCTCCTCCTCTCTCTCTCTCTCTCCTTCCTCCTCTCCTGCTCCTCTCCTCTCTCTCTCTCTCCTCTCTCCTGCCTCTCTCCCCTCCCTCCTCTCTCTCCTCTCTCTCTCTCCCCTTCCCCTCTCCCTTACCCGATTCGTTATCTAATTTATTTATAATTCTTCATTTTTTTCCTCCTTTCCTTCCCTTACTTCCTTCCCTTTTTTTTTTATCCCATCTATCTTTTTTTTTCCTTCACATCTTTTTTCTAAATAAACAAATAAATACACACTAAGAGAGCTTGATAAAGAAACATAAGTTATCTTATCTTATACCATTCACGATAAAACAAAAGAAAAGTTAAAAAAGAAATACGACAAATGATGGGCAAACTTTTTGAAAACTATTTTTTCCTCTCTTGTTGATAATTTATTTTTTATTAAATTTTTTTCTATTATATTTTTATCCTTTTATTCCTCTTCTATTTTTCTCATTTTGTGTTTTTATTTTGTTTTTACTTTTTTTCAATTTTTAAAATCAATCCTTTTATCCCTCTTCTATTTTCTCATAGTTTTTTTCTATTATTTTCAATTTTCTGTTTTAATCCTTTCATTCCTTTTCCCTATTTTATGTTTTGCATTGTAAGTTTTAAGAATCGCTGCTCTTCTAATTACTAGAGCAGCTTAGCTCAAACATCTATAGGAATTGTGCATTTTGGGATAAAAAAGCATGAAGTTTGGTACACATAATCATAGCCAAGGAATTAAGAAAAAAATGGATATGTAGGCATCATGAATTTCCAATATGGCGCCCATGGCAGCCATTTTTCATAATGGCCACCAGCAATAACTGTTTTCTTATGAGTGATGGATATAATCTGATATTGAGAACATAATCATTGAATTTATTTACCAGACATAGTTCTTTAGTAATTCTCTTTTGGATAATACAACCCAATTCATGTCATAGGAAATTAGAGGGCCACCAATTTCAGCTATGAGTAACGGGTCGGATATGGTGGTTTCGTGTCGAATTATTCTTCCTTTTTGATGAAAAATTTAAACTAGGAATTTTAAGTTTCTCAAAAGCTTTCTTCTAGTCACAAGACTAAAATTTAAGTAATGACAAAAGTTTGGCCCAAAACCCAGGGTCACGAGATGATATTAACCACCTTTCCAAAAAGAGGGGGGATGCAATTAAGGCCCCTTTTTTTCACTTGACTGCCTAACCAACCTTTTACTTTTGCGGGAGACCGTTCATAGCGGGAGGGGCCAAAATCTGAAGGCTGTCAAGAAGGGTTCACAGACCCCTCATAGTCTTTGACAACCCCATCTACGCGGTGAAGGTAGTTCTGGTGTGGACACCACACCTGCCCCCACACATGGCCCCCTTTGTATGTGCTCTCGAACATCCCTTTCTAGGGCAGCCTTTGTCGGGGGTTGAGTGCACATTGTCCCTCTTCGCAAATAACCCTCCTTGCCATGTGTTTTTCTGTAAATATTGTCCACAGAAAGGGGAAAACACGTACTGCGCCTGCGGAGGGCTACTTGCTTCTTTGAAATGCTGGCAGACTTGTTCACCATCGATTTGAAAAGCTGAAGAACCGATCTGGGATATCTAAAACCGATAGACATTCTATCTATAAGTTTTTTTTTACGTGGTGGGCTGCAGCATCATTTTTGTACACAAGACATTTTTCTCCTATGTAGTACTGTGTCTGACAAAAGCTGTTTCTTCTGTTTTCGCTTGTGCTTTTACATGTTGAATTTTAGCATTTGAGCAATCGCAAAGGGGCAGGGGATTTGTTTCTTCCATCTGGTCTTTGATGCTGGGGGCCTCGGGCCCTAGGACCATGTTCAAAGGGGGGAAGCCCAAAAAATGTGGCACAAAACCTCTTGGGGATCTTTCGGGGGAAAACCTTAAAAACTTGGGGTCCCAAAATAACGTCGGCTCTATGAGCACTGAAAAGTCACAGCTCTTTGTTGTGTCCTGCTCACAGACTTGGCAAGTGGACCGTAAAGTCATGACTTGATCACTGATCAAGTGCCCGTCCCCGACGTCGTCTTCAAGGTCTTTGGGAATCTTTTCCCTTGGTGTAGTCCATTCGGGAAACTCTGCAAGAACCTCTCTTTCCCCGTGGGGATAAACTCGATATCAACCTCTACTCCTAGTTTTCCTTTTGTGACTGATAGAGCTGGGCAAGTTTACTAGCTTGAAAAAGGGCTGCCCATCATGTTGTCTGATATTTTTAGTAAAGCCCCACTCAGAAAACACGACCCCCAAAGGGGTTTGATGCGCGGCCCCTGGCCATTACCTAAAAACCTTCTGGGTTAGCCTTTCGGGCACGTTTTTTAAAACCTACGGACGGGTGTGATACTTGACTTAAAGGGCCAATTTTTTCCCCAGCACTAATCGCCCAAGTATTTTATGGTCTTGAAGTGGGGTTGGCGCATGCGCCCCTTTTTGTCCTTTGAAATGTTGCAAATCTGAAGGCCCCATTGCCAGCATGCTGTTGAGAAGAAGCAGGTGTCCTGTCGTTTTTTCAGGAGTTCTACTCGATGATTGGCCTTTGAGTCAGTTTCTGTTTGTGGTCTTTTGGGCTTACAAGAAGTTTGTCATTGACCATCAATCAAAATTTTAAAAGTCTTGGAATTTTTCTCAGATAAGGAAAAAATTTTTTTTGCAGTAAAGGCCGAGGGTTTTGCTTATACCACTTTTTTACTGCGGGGAAAACACATTCATAATGGGATCAACAGGTTCGGACGTGAAAATTGTCCTTAACCCACATCACCTAGCCTTCGTTCAGCGTGGGTTATTTCATTTTTGTGCGATTTTCACCATTCGGGTAACTGTATGAAAGTTATATCATTCCCTGTTGTCTTGGCTCGGGTCTCCCGCGCTGGCACATCCTATCAATTCAGGTACGGCTATCTAACTACATCTAATTTAACTACCGTAGATGTGGGGTTAATATTTGTTAGCATTTAGGATACTAAACTGCACTGCCACAAAAAACCACAATTAGCACATTAAATGAATCACTGACTACAGAAAGCATGGCATTATAAAGCAGAGTGTATTTAGCTGACACTGAACCCCTTGCTGAGTTTCACAGCAGTGGTGTCACCATGTGTGCCCTGGCTGTGCTTCGACATCCACTCTATTACATTTCCATTCATAACAGTAGTTTTTTTTTTATTTTGAAGATTTATGAGCTTATTGGATATAGATTTTAATTCCAATAAATACAGACTAGCTCCATTTTATTGGAATTACAATTTTGATACCGTCCATGGCCGCCATCTTGAAAGAAACGGGGGTCGTATTGACGTGTGAGGTAGAAGGAAGCTTCTGACCAATTCCAAATTTGAATTCTGCATCATAAACAATTAATGATTTGTCACCGAGATCACCCATATCAGACGTGATACTAGTTACAGCTACCATCTGGAAAAAATGTCATCTTGAATGTTTAATGACGTGCATGTACTATACAAAATGCAATTACCAAGAACTAGTATGTATGGTAAATAAATTAAACTAATTATGTCCTCAATATCATATTATTTCCCTCACTCATAAGAATACAGTTGTTGTTGACGGCGATTTTGAAAAATGGTTGCCATGGGCGCCATATTTATAATTCATGATGCCTACATATCCAATTGTTTGGGGAATGTTTATGGCTGTAAGTGTACCAAATTTCATGCTTTTATCACAAAATGCACATTGTTTTTGCTAATCTGCCCCACTAAATGTGAAAATAATATTATAGTCACGCATCAATATTAACATAGTGATAATGTGAAAACAATAATATTAATATTCATAATGATAATGCTAATCTAAATAATAATAACGTTTCATCCTTTGTTTGTGCTTTGACGAATCAACTTTAATTAAGAGAAACTTGACGATGCTTATAAGAACAGAAAGTAGGAAATATATTTTTTGCTATAAACCTCATAAATTTGTAAGCAAGTATAATATGATGTAGGTTATTTATATATATATATATATAGATATATATAATATATATATATATATATATAATAGTATATATATATATTTTATATATATATGTCTGTCTGTCTGCCTCTCTCTCATTCCTCTCTCTCTCCCCTCTCTCTCTCTCTCTTCTTCTCTCTCTCCCTCCTCTCTCTCTCTCTCTCTCTCTCTCTCTCTCTCTCGTCTCTTCTCTCCTCTCTCTCTCTCTCCTCTTCTCCTCTCTTCTCTCTCCTCTCTCTCTCTCTCTCTTTTTTTTTTTTTTTTATAAACTTAATACATTGAAAACATAAGGGGAGTTGATGTGCTAAAGTCCCGGCTGGGACGCCAAGGACTATCTCCAGCAGTATTATATTTTATTCATAACATTATTTATACAAATAATATGGAAAAAGTATAGCAATATTCTACTATAAACTAATACGAATACACGAATGATTAAGAAATTACGTATACTAACAACTATACGCTAATACAAAAATATAAAAAAAGTATATTAATACATTGATACACATAAATATACGTATATAAAAATTATCTATAATAATATAAGCGAAAGTGTGTCTGTGTGTATGTCCGCGATAGGTGCCGCCCCCCGTGGCACAATCCCATCATATGGGACAGTTTTGGAACCAGCTCGACCAGGGGCACATTATAAGCCCACTTATGAGATCATCCGATTACTTTTTTTCTCTCTTTTTTTTTGCAACCTATTAGCGAGAATTGTGAAGAAAAACATGTGGGTTGCGAGAATTGAGGAAACCTTGATGTAGGGTGATGGGTAATGGGTGAGTGAATGGGTGGGGTGATGGGTAATGGGTGTTGGGTGATGAGTGAGTGAATGGGTGGGGGGTGATGGGTGAGGGAATAGGTGGGGGGTGATGGGTAATGGGTGAGTGAATGGGTGTGTGGTGATGGGTAATGGGTGAGTGAATGGTGGGGTGTGTTGGGTGATGGGTTAGGCGTTAATACATACATTTCTACATCCATGATTTCAGAAAAGTTAGAAGGGGCTATCTGGAGAGTCTGTGTTTGGTGGGCCGAAGGACCACCAATAGCCCTCCGCAGGAGTTAGCCAAAAAGTCCGCCCGGAGGGCGGCCTTGCGGCTAGTACTAATATAAAACATAATCTTATCATACAAATGTTTAGTCATTATTTTTATTACATGTTTTATTGCGTTAGTTCCGCTTGCAGCCAGGCATTTACACTCTCGCTCTCTCTCTCTCTCTCTCTCTCTCTCTCTATCTCTCTCTCTCTCTCTTTTCCCCATCTCTCTTCTCTCTCCTCTCTCTCTCTCCTCTCTCTCTCTCTCTCTCTCTCTCTCTCCTCTCTCTCTCTCTCTCTCTCTCTCTCTCTCTCTCTTTCTCTCATATTATTGTTTTCATATTATCACTATGTCAATTCTTGATGCGTGACTCTATAATATTTATTTTCACATTTAGTATGGCACATAAGCAAATAGTCCGGTGGCAGAGCAGCATATTTCCAGTGAACCTTGCAATGTTTGGCAACAATCGTTTGTTGGCTTATTTTGATAGGTATTAGTGTCAGATAAAATTTAGGGTGGGTGGCCACTTGTCACCGGTTTTGGCTTTTTCAGAATCCAAAGATGGCCGCCAAGATGACCGCCATATAATCAACATATAAATTAGGCTGTAACTCCTGTTTTAAGTACAGTAAAAAGATGAAATTGGTGTCTAAAAATATGTTTTTAGAGACCAAGGAAGTGAATTATGATGTTATTGGATCGTTTGGCGGCCATCTTGATGGCATAACATCCAATAAGCCGCCAAAAAATACATGAAAAATGCAAAATAAACCTAATCGCACCAAAAACAACATAATCGGTTGTGAATGAAATTAAACAATGATCTTGCTGTTTATGCATGTGCCTGACATGTTAAATTCTGAAAAAATTATGCCATTTCGAAGCCAACTGGCGTGCCACCTACAGCCCCACTCGTGACGTAAATAGCATTGGTGATGGTCATTTTTGTGTGCTTTCAATGTAAATCCACCAATATATCATTACTCTTAACGATCTACGTTTCTGTTGCAGGATCTGACGTGAGCGATGATATGGCTGAAACAGGAGGCCACAAGGAGGGCCGAGGAATGCTTCTTCAAGACTGTTTACAACTGGGGGTTGGGGAAGTTGATACAGTCTTCACGAATCGACACAATATTGGCACTAGTACGTTGCATATCCGCCCTCGATTTTAAAGCTGAGGGCCCCAGATGCGAGGGGGCAACGGGAAAAGCTACCTGAAAACAACCTCCATTTTAGAAGTTTAACAACGCCTAATCACAAGCCCAACCTCTATGGTGGTTGAGTGTCCGCTCTTCTGTGGACATTAGAATGGCCATCCCAAGGAACCGTTTGATACGTTCATATGGGTGTTCAAGGTCTGGGTCAACGCGAGGTTGCTTGAAGCCGATGTCCATCTGGGCTTCGAATCGCTATTTTGAATACTCTACAAAGAGCAGCACCAGATGGGCTCAGCTAACCTACCCGGGTCCATCAGCTCGAAGGGAAAAACTCCACTGTGCCGGCTCGGGAACGCAGTACTTAAGAACTCAGTCAATAAGAAACAGCTCAACGCTCTGCTTTGCGATGCGATCCTGAGTGATGATAACTTCCTGCAGCATGCGACACAGAACCACCAGTTTGGTGTTACTGGGGAAAACGACATGCCCACGCAGGTATCGAAGGGTCGTAAGTCGCCTCGTCTGGACCTAGCATCCCCACATGAAGAAGCTGACATACTCTCACTCAATAGGCCATCCACCTTGCAAAAAAAGATCCAAAATCACACGTGCGGGTCGTGTGTGACAACACAGCGTGTTCGCGTTACTTGCTTACTACTACTTGAGTGAGAAGCTCCAGTCATCATTGCGATGCAGTCCCCCGATCATGGGTCGGTCGTGCATTGACGTGAAGGAAACCGCTCTGTAAACATTCAGCAATCGTACCCGAATCTTGGCGTTTCATGCTCTAACTGGCTGTGATTCAGTTGCTGCGACTTATGGAATTGGGAAAACAAAGCAATCGCTGTTGCTCGAAAAGGCTACCTCTGGATCACTTGGTAGACCCTTGGCAAATATCGTTAAGTCACCGAACAAGCAACAGCTTTCATGGGTGCGTGCTATGGCATTACAACTCCCACCTCTTTCGATGACCAAGATCCCCCAGAAGCTATGGGCACAAAAGATTGGCAAATCGACAGCAGCACCGAGCTGGTAGTTTTGCCCCCAACTACAGAAGCGTTTTGAGCAGAACGTTCGTAGAGCACACCACCAAGTCGCTCACTGGGACAGTGCCCTGAGTGGGGATCCACCAACTCTCGCTGGGAGTGGAACACGGGTGGGAAGCTGATGACACTAAAAAGTGTCTCTCCCTCGAAATATGAGGACGGTGTATCTTACGCCCCGGAGCACATTATCAAGCTGGTCAGATGTGGCTGCACATCTGAGCGAGCAGGTAGAGGTGGGAAATGTGGCTGTATGGGGCGCCAACTTTCATGCACGATGTTCTGCACCTGCGGTTGGTGGTACTGCCTGTTCCAATCCATTCAACATCACTGAGAGTGCAACAGATCATGCCGATATCCCTGAAGACAGCGATGAGGCAAACGACCGAGCAATGGATGTCGACGATGAGGACGATGAATAGTTCCTAGATATAAGATATTTGGTCCATTGGGGCATTAATTTAGCTTCATTTATTAAAGTATAACATGTATAATATGTATTGATATAACGTTGAAACATTTGGGCAACGTGAAGAGGCCAAATTGTTGCATTTATTATTAGTATTATTTGTATTTATACTACATATTATTATTTATACTTTTATTATTATTATTATTATTATTATTATTATTATTATTATTATTATTATTATTATTTTATTATTATTATTATTATTATCGGTAGTATCATATACTTTACATGTATGTCTACTTTTAAGTCACGCCAATGTCATGTTTGTAAGATGATAATTATTACAATAAATGTTGTCCGATTTTAAATAGATATCCTTTTTTATATTTTCCTTGCTATCATACTCCATATTGCTTGTGAACTGGCGAATGACTTAAGAATCATATTATATGCTTTACAAAACACATATATATACAGACACTTTATAATTCAACTGCATGTACAACAGATTATATTAGTTTTAGTGTGATTTTGGCATTTTTACAGGTATTTTGGCGGCCATATTGGATTTATGCCATCAATATGGCCTCCAAATTATCCAATAACATCATAATCCACTTCCTTGGTCTCTAAAACTTATATTTATACACCAATTTCATCTTTTTACTGTACTTAGAACAGGAGTTACAGCCTAATTTATATTTTGGTTATATATGGCGGTCCTCTTGGCGGCCATCTTGGATTCTGAAAAAGCCAAGCCGGTGACAAGTGACCACCCAGCCTAAATTTCTTTTAGACCCTAATATCTATCGAAAAAAGTAAAAAAATTATTGTTGCCAAACATTGCAAGGTCCCCCGGCCCAGCCACCGGACTAAAAACATTGTGCATTTTGTGATAAAAGCATGAAATTTGGCGACTGCCTCCAAATATGTCACATATAGAACACAAATCAACGCCGGACTCTCTGTACATTCAGTGTATGTAAATAGGGATTTTATCCCGGATTATAAAAGCCAAACATTTACCGGCGGGCTACTTTCGATGTCCCCAATCTTAGAATATAACAGGCAGGAGAAATGGAATACCGAAAGAACTACGACTGTGTTCATGTGTAAAAATGCAGTGCAGGATGAGTCCCATGGTTTTTGCAGTGTCTACTCTCCACCAATGGAGAAGCAACCATGACATGGTAACTTCTCCATCATGGATAATTTGATGGGTACAAGGATAAAGTAGGCTATCTTGTGCAGTTATATATATTTATGTATTGAAAATATATACGTAAGGGAAAGTGTCACCATAGTTTGATGTTTTTTTGTTTGTTTGTTTTAGGTTATTTGAAATATGTATGAGTATAAATTTGGACAAATATGAGAAAATTATACATGTAATAAGGTAAAAAGTATGTGAAAATTTTGTCAATTAAATAATAATAATCTCTCTCTCTCTCTCCTCTCCTTTTCTCTCCCCCTCTCTCTCTCTCTCTCTCATCTCTCCCCTCCTCTCTCTCTCTCTCTCTCTCCCCGTCTCTCTCTCTCTCTCTCTCTCTCCTCCTCTCTCTCCTCTCTCTCTCTCTCTCTCTCTCCCCCTCGTCTCTCTCTCTCTCTCTCTCTCTCTTCTTCCCCTCTCTCGTCTCTCTCTCCTCTTCTCTCTCTCTCTCTCTCCTCTCTTTCTTTCTCTCTTTCCCTCTCTCTCATTCACTAGCCAAACACAAGACACAAACATAGAACTTTCTGATAAACTTTACATTTATAATACGTCTTTCCATTTCCTTCCTTTCCTTTGTGTTTCCCTGCTCTTCCTTCCTTCCTTCCTTTTTTCGTTTCTCTTTCTTTCTTTTTTTCTTTCTTTCTTTCTTACGTTCTTTCTTTCTTTCTTTCTTTCTTTTTTTTCTTTCTTCCCTCCTCCTCCTCCTCCTCCTCCTCCTCCTCCTCCTTCTCCTCCTCCTCCTCCTCCTCCTCCTCCTCCTCCTCCTCCTCCTCCTCCTCCTCCTTCTCCTCCTCCTCCTCCTCCTCCTCCACCTCCTCCTCCTGGCATGAATTCACTGGTAAGCTTAACTTAGCAATACAATCCTCAATACCGATGCGATACAGGCGATCTTTTCAAAACATTAAACCGAAATGGTGGACCCGCGAAATCAAGGACAGCCTTGCAGCTAAAAAGCGTGCATATGAAAAACACAAAGAAACACAAAATGAAGACGACAAACGCGATCACGACAGAATTAGACGAAATACGAAAAAACTCATTAAGCAAGAAAAAAATT
>JACEEZ010021402.1:57500-64085 GCA_016584305.1 Chionoecetes opilio | reverse complement strand
CCCCCCCATTCCCCAAATCAAAAAAAAAAAAACCACCCCCAACCCAAAACTTTATAAAAATTTAAAAAAAAGGGGGGGGGTTCTGGTGGGGATTAAAACATTCAGATCCAGGGGGGGGTGAGGGGATAGGGCATTTCCCCCCAGACTTTTTAAAGTGTATGGACGGTATCAAAAAAGGGTTGAAGATTTAAGGTGGGAAAAGGCTTAAAAACATAAAGATGCCTGGTGGGGTTTTGGGTGAACAAGAATAAGGTTTTTTGCTAAAAAAGGTAAAATGAAAAAAAGAAAAGGGAAAAAGGGGGCAAAATAGGGGTAATGACGGAGGGCTAAAAGGGGGTATTTTTTTCGGATCAGGGGAGTTAAAGAGGGCTATGGGTTTGGGGGGAAAGAAAGGGGTTGGGTATTTGGGGGTAACAAAATTTTTGGTAGGCCCTTTTTTTGTTTTTTGGGGCCCTTTTTCAAAATTTTCCTTAGATCCCAATTTGCTTTTGGTGAAGAAATTTACTGTGGTCTTTTTTTTCTCCGGGAAAAAGGGGGGAAAAAAAAGGGGGGCTTTTTTTTTTTTTTTAAAAACCTTTTTTTTTTTAAAAAAAAGGGCATTCTCGGGGGGGGGGGGGGGGGGGGGGGGGGGGGGGGGGGGGGGGGGGGGGGGGGGGTTTTTTTTTTTTTTTTTTTTTTTTTTTCCCGATGGGGTTTTTGGGTTTTTTTTTTTATCTTACCTTTTTCCTTTAAAAATTTTTTTTCAACTTAAAAAAGGGGTTGGGGTGTTCCCCTTTAAATAAAAAATAACTTTTCAATTTTTTCCCTTTTTTGTTTTTTTTTTCTAAAAGGACGGGGTCCTTTTCGGGACTAGAAACCGAAATGGGGTGGTGATTTCTGCTGTCCAATGTACAAGAATAAACAGAGGGGGCCCGCCAAAAGAGGAAACCCTGGAAACTTAAAAGGGAATGGTATGTACTAGAAAAAGTAAAACAGTTTTGTTACTGGGACATGTTAGATAGCAGGGGTGGATGGAGATAGCAGAAAGAAAACGGAAATACGACATGATGAAGGGGGAGAGGATAGCGGGACTGTGAAAACAAGAGTAATCCCTAAAAAACCGGGGAAGAGTGGTTTGAACATGTATAAATCATTTTGTGTTGGTTCTGAGACATGGGCTTTGCGAAAAATTTTGGAAGATGGTTGGTTGGGTGTGATCGGAGAGTTAGTTTGCGGGGTTCCTAAAAGGAAGTTTTCCAGTAAAGAGGTGGCAAAAAATCTGGATTTAAAAGGAGCCAGTACAGTGCTGAGAGAAAGGCTTAAAAGTTTTTTTGGGAAAATGAAGAAGAGAGAAGGGGTGGGGATTGGGGAGAGCTGTAGAATGAATGTTCCGGGTCGCCGTCCCCCGGGCGGGGCCAAGGGAAAAGGCATGGAGGCAGTGTGTTGAAGGGGAAAGGGCAGCTTGGGGCATTGAAGAGAAAGGGGAAACGGGAGAAGTTGGAAGCGTATCATCGCCGTCAAACCCCTCAAAAAATTTGGGAAAAACCGACATTAAACAGAAAAAAGAAGATGAAAAAGTACTGAGTTAAATAAAACATGAGGGACTAATCAGGCTTTAAAGGATTTCTGTCTTATAACTTACCCCTTATGACTAATGATCACTGCATTAATTACCTGTTGACAAGGGGGGTGGTCTATAAAGTTCATCCAAACAACTACATTTAAACCAACAAGTTGAGTGTGACCCCCATTTGCTGGGGCTGCAGGACTTACCGGAGGGGTACTGAGGCCACCGGGGCGTAGTTTGGGGAGGGGATCTGAGGAGAAAAACATTATGTCATGTGGGGGTGTTATGTCAGGTCAAGGGGGGGAGTGCACAACCACCCTCATCACAGTTATTCTACGTTGAGAGTGGAATGGTTTTTGCCCACCACAGTTTCTATGAATTTTCTATCCAGTCCACACTGTCCGTTCCTTAAAAAACCCAAAGGGGTGGCCATAAAGAGATTCCTTTGCATCTTTTTGCCCCTGCAATCATTCTCAATTCTCGAGTAGACTCACACGTAAATGAGGCCCATTTTGCGACTAGGATATAATACAAAAGAACCTGTTATTCATGTGTCAGAATCTGAAAATAAATTTTTTAGACTTTGAAGAGCTTTTTATGATGAAAATCATCATTTTATTGCCTGTTTGAATCCTGGATGAACTTGTAAATAGAGATTTTTTTTGGGTGAATATTCTACCCGTTTATTGGGAAAAGGCAAATAAGCAGGTCGAGGAGTATTACTCCATAAACCCGAGGATTAATAAGTTATTTATCTTTGAAGCTGAAGTCTCTTAAAAAAAATAACCCGACTCATTTAAGACCACAAGTCCACAATACAAAGCAATTAAAAAGCTAGAAGCCAGATTTGAACGGAGTAAAGCGTTCGGTTATTCATTTTGGTGTTTTTTCCCGTACTCCCCCCTAGCTTTTCATTCTAAGCTTTTCAATAACAACTACCTTTTTCCCTTCCCTTTTCTCTAAAAGTCCATCGTCACTTTCCCTTTTAAAAATTAAAATTTCTAGGTGTTGAGCCTTTTAAACTGCCTAATAAATTTTTCACATTAATTTTCTAATAATTCCCTTTCCCGGTATAAAATCTTTCACCCATTTTTTCACCCTAGGAAACCCCTTTGCTATGTAAATGTGCATCATCTTATTTGAAAATAGGTTTTGTTTAAAACAAAATCTCTCGGTCAAACTTACCCAAAAAAATCACCCTTCACATTCCTCCCCCCCCCAATACCCCCATCAATGTTTTAACTAGTCACACCTCTGGCAGCTATTCTTTTCCCGAAAAATTTATTTATCATAAGCGATAACTTATTTACATAAATAACTAGGGTTTAAAATTTTTTTTAAATGACCATGCACAAAAAACAAAATAAAATGAAAAAATTTATCCCACTCAGCAATTACACAATAATTTAAATATTGCTTGAATTTCAAAACTTAAACTCTGAGCATCTCCTTTAATGACTGTAAAATGAGAGTCAGCAAGACGAGGGTAGATGTCTCACCGTGCTGGGGGGAACGTATCTGTGAGACGGTAGCCTCTGCCTCTTGCTGTTCTTTTCACAGTCTGTGTCGGACTGTTGGTCACTCTCAACCACTGAGCTGCCCTGATCCATCTGAAGGTAACAAAATAGAATAAAGCATGAAACCTGCTTGCTTAATAATGAGCCTTGCTTATAGCTTTTTTATAGCACACGTTTTTTACTTAGTTCTACTTTAAGTTACTTCTCAAAAAGAAACAAAACTCATGACACTTTCACTGCTCACATTACAAGGAAAACTCAGCTTTTGTCTTACTTTGTATGCAACTTGCCTTACTTTCCTTTGCAAAGGAAAATAGCAGTGGAAGTCTTGCGGCTCTGGACTCTGATAATGGCCACCTATTACTCACCTCTGACATGGCTGCTGCCTCCTGCTGCCTGCGCCGTGCTGCCTCGCCCTTACTCTTGTGGAGGGCATTGAGTGGCAGTTCCTCCTCGTTGTTGTAGCCGGGTAGCGGAGGGTGCAGCGGGTGGTGTGGGTATTGATGGTGGTGATGGCAGCCTCGTACACTCCCCATCCTCAGTGTAGCGGCGCGGCAGTAGTCCCCGATGTGCCCACTGTGTCAATGATGCACTTTTATCTACTACAGCTAGATGTTTTATGATAGAAATGAGTTCCTGGCAACCTTAATGTACACTGACCTACAATACAGTACAGTATATGGCTGGGATCACATGGAGAAATTAAATGTGCAGTGAAGAGGTAGCAAGAAGATATGGATTGAAGAAGCTGAGTACAGTGCTGAGAGTCAGACGATTGAGTGTTTTGGGCACGTGAAGAGGAGAGAAGGTGATGAGGCATTGGGGAGAGCTGTTGGAGTGAAAGTTCCAGGTCGCCGTCCACCGGGCAGGCCAAGGAAGACATGGAGGCAGTGTGTTGAAGAGGATCTGGCAGCATTGGCATTGAAGAGTTTGAGGCAATGGATAGAGATAGTTGGAAGCATATCATCGACCGTCTAACCTCATAAGGCATTATGGAAAAATCTGACGTTTAAACAGAAAGACGATGACACAGTCCAAGTAAAGTAAACTTTTTGGACTGTGAACTTAAGGAGATAAAGTAGAACATGCTATTCACCTGGAGTGCATGCAGAGATAAGGGAATACAATCTCCGGGGTGAGTTTAAATACCACTGTTATTACAATTATTACTGTATTCCTAATCCTTGGCCTCTAATTAGTCACATCATAATGGGTCTTATGGTGCTGGTCCTGTTTATGTACTTGCCTAGCCTACTACTTAACACTATCAAGGGTGGGCCCACTATAAACCTACCAAACTATCACCCTATCAAACAGGCTCTTATGTTTACATGGATCGCTATTTGTATGTTCCTTACCAGAGCCTCATCTGTATCCTCCCAGAAACTCCCTCAATGTTAATTTCCTTCTAACAAAGAGTTTTTATGTGTAGAAAAGGTAAACTGTGTGTTTCGCGTGTGAAAAATATGCATATAGGAGTGAAACTTGGATTACTTTGAACTGGGCAAATGGGTGAAATGACAGTCAGTCATGTTAAAGTGGCTATGTGGAGGGCAAAATTAATAGTGTCTAGATGAGGCATATGAAACATTTTGCTATGAAACATATAATACTAATAGGTAGACCAAGGACACAAAATGCTGAGGAGGGACCTAGAAATCAAACAATTAGACAGACAAATTGGATGAGGTTGAGCAGCCTCAGGTGACACAAGTTCTATCTATCTCTACAACTATTACACATTTCACATTATCTCTCATCTCCATCTTTCATCCAGTCACCTCCATCTCTCTCTTTCTACTCACATTGAGCCTCTTCTGCTCTTCTTCTTTTTCTTCCTGGTGTTGGGAGAGTTGTGCAGAGAGCCTTGCTGCCGCCCCTGCATTCCCCCTCCCTCTGGCTGGCCTCTGAGTGCTCACTCTCAGTAGTATTGGTCACAGAGTTCCGCTGAGCAATCTTTGAGGCCACCTTGGCCATTGCCTCTTCATACTGCTGGATCAGTAAGTGTCATCCCATATTTCCTCATGTGTCAGTTTATTCTGCAAATAGAGAGGCCTATGGTTGGACGTTGTTAAGGGAGCGTTAAACAACGTCTTTTAAGTGTTGACACACTCCCTGAAGCAAGATAACAATGCATGAAGACACAGTGAGGAGCTGACAAGCAAACCAACACCCAAGAAACAACTCTGCCATGTACAGGAGAACCTCGTTTAACCGGCATTTAAAACAACGGCAGCCTCAAAACAACGGCACTAATCGACCCAGGTTTTTTTTTTTTTTTTTTTTTTTTTTTTTTTTTTTTTTTTTTTTCCCACTGATAAACTCTGGAACTCTCTTCCTGTTTCTATTTTTCCACTTTCCTATGACTACTCTTTTCAAAATAAGAGTAAAAAGACACCCTCCCGAACAAAATTTGGCTCACCCTCTTTTTAATTTTTTCTCTTACTGTCTTCTTTATAGGGACTGCCAACTAAGCGGGCCTTTGTATTACCCATTTTTGTTGTGCCCTTGGCCGGTTCCTTGTGATGGGGGAAAAAAAAAAAAAAAAAAAAAAAAAAAAAAAGGGGATTTTGGGCGATTCCATAAGAGTAACTCTCAAAAAACGGCAAAATGAGTTATTTCCCGGGATGCCTCCCCCCCGTGGGTGCCGGATAAACGAGGTTCTCCTGTAATTGTAACGCGAGAAAATGGGTTAATCCTGTGACTCACGATTGACGAAGGGTTTTCATTTAGTGGTGAGGTAAAGTAATATATAAATATCTAGTAATTAAATCTCGCAATTTTTCCTTCACTCCTCAGTCCTTAATCAGTTTTGTTATAGGTTCCGGCAATATTTTATTACCCGGGTTCGCTAGTGACCCTCACGGCAAGAAGGCAAGGAAGGGAGAATGTAGACATACTCTCTCTCTCGCCCCAACCCTTGCCGGGACAACACACGCAGGGAGTCATGTCTTACAACCCTTTTTGAAGGTATGTGTGCGGCGGTGTATTTATAAGGATGTATAGGGCCATTGATTATTTATGTATTGGATCTTAAATATTCATTGGTTTATGTGTATTCAGGGTTTTGGAGCTGAACTGAGGAGCTGATGGGGGTGGTTTTTGCCCATGAGGGACCCACGTGTGCGCTGATGGTGGTTGTGGGTTGCTGACTGAACTGAGTGGATGACCCCGTGGACCCCACCAGTGTATACAGCTAAGGCCATATGATTCACGCGAGTGTGTGTGTAGATAGGTACTTTACCTAGTGACAGTGGGGTAAGGAATTCTTGGGATTTTGTTAAACCGAGGGAGAATCGCGTCGTGTCCGGATTTTTATTGTGCAGTGTTTTTTTGGTGAAACCCTTTGGAAGTGGGGATTTTTACTGGTATAACAGATGTGATAAATACAGAAACCTGGGTTAACGAGTCGTTATAGTCCCGTTATACTCACATATTCTCTAAAACTTTAAATTTTTCCCACTTTTGTGGGTGGTGGCAGCGTAATCGCCAGGTTTGGGAGCCTTCAATTAACATCCAGTA
>JACEEZ010021402.1:0-55000 GCA_016584305.1 Chionoecetes opilio | reverse complement strand
TCCTAGAAAATATTACAATACAAAAAGGAAATAAAATGAAAAACTAGTCTTAAGAAGTAAATTGTTTGAATAAAGACAGTCGCAAAAAAGTGATCCTATAAAATATTACCATACAAAAAAGGAAATAAAATGAAAGACTCATCGTAAAAAATAAAGTGTTCGTACAAAGACAGCCGCAAAAAAGTGTTCCAGGAAAATATTACCATTCAAAAAGGAAATAAAATGAGAAACTAGTAAAAAATAAAGTGTTCTTAAAGATACATAACGACACTCACGGATAGTTGTAAAAAATAGTGCTCGTAAAAAGATTGTCGTAAAAAATAGTGCTCGTAAAAAGATTGTCGTAAAAAATAGTGCTCGTAAAAAGATTGTCGTAAAAAATAGCGCTCGTAAAAAGATAGTCGTAAAAAATAGTGCTCGTAAAAGATTGACGTAAAAAATAGGGCTCGTAAAAAGATAGTCGTACAAAAAGTGCTGGTAAAAGGATAGTCGTACAAAAAAGTGCTGGTAAAAGGATAGTCGTACAAAAAAGTGCTGGTAAAAGGATAGTCGTACGAAAAAATAGCTCTTAAAAATACATAGCCAATCTCACCTGTCAATAAAGCTACAAGAAAGATTTGTCGTAAGGGAAAAAAAGTGCTCGTAAAAATATAGTCGTAAAAAAGTGCTCGTAAAGATTATATGAAAAATGTAATAAAAGGAAACAAAATGAAAAAAATTGTCGTGAAATAAAAAAAATAAAAAGTGTTTGCAGACATAAATACATATAGCAAAACTTATTGATACATATAAGTACATGTAGCAAAAAAAGTGTTCCTAGAAAATATTACCATACAAAAAGGAAATAAAAGGAAATACTAGTCGTAAAAAATAAAGTGTTCGTAAAAATACATAACGAAACTCATTTGTTGATAATGATGCAAGAAAAAATTGTCGTAAGCGAAAAAAAATTCTCGTAAAAAGATGGTCGTAAAAAAAGTGCTCCTAAAAATTATATGAAAAATTCAATAAAACGAAACATAAAATGAAGAAATTGTCGTAAAGTAAGAAAAAAGTGTTCGTAGACATTAACCCCTTCACGCCCAGATCTTTCCTTTGCTATATAGAATTGTCTATTGTTAGCCATAAAATTACGAAAAGTATCTGAATATACCAAATTAGCTATTCTACAAGGATACTATACAGGTCATATCTATAAAATTTTGCTTATATTTACTAAAAATCGTCTATTGGTATTAAAATAACAATGGAAATTACGTTCTGGGCCTCAAGGGGTTAATACATATAGCAAAATCTCACCTGTTGATAAAGATGCAGGTTTTAGCGAAGAGCAGATACCAGAGGTCCTTGTAGGTGTTGTGGCCGAGCATGGCGAGCACGGAGTTGTAGACGAGCAGGGTGCGGTAGGGAAGCCAGAGTGTCGCGAAGATAGCGACCACCACCACCAACATCTTCACCACCTGGCGGGCGAAGGGAGATACGTGGCGGTGTTAGTGTGGTGTGGGAGGAGAGGGAAGGAAGAGAGGCAATGAAGGAAGGAAGGAATGAAGGAAGGAAGGAAGGAAGGAAGGAAGGAAGGAAGGAAGGAAGGAATGAAGGAAGCGAGGATGGCCACCAGCACCACCAACATCTTGACCATTTGACGGAGATACGTGGCGGTGTTAGTGTGGTGTGGGAGGAGAAGGAAGGAAGGGAGGGAAGGAAGGAAGGAAGGAAGGAAGGAAGGAAAGAAGGAAGGAAGGAAGGAAGGAAGGAAGGAAGGAAGCCTAGATGGTCACCACCACTACCAACATCTTCACCACCTGGAGGGGAGGGGAGATACGTGGCGGTATTAGTGTGGTGTGGGAGGAGAGGGGAGGAAGGAAGAGAAGGAAGGAAGGAAGGAAGGAGGGAGGAAGGAAAGAAGGAAGGAAGGAAGCGAAGAAGGCCACCACCACCACCAACATCTTCACCACCTGACGGGGAAGAGAAGAATATAAGAACATAAGAAAATAAGGAAGCTACAAGAGGCTGTGAGACCTACCCGTGGTAGTTCCTGTTACTTAACACTACCTACATCCACCTTTCATCCCCATCCATTAAACTGTCTAGCCTCCTTTTAAAGCTCCCTATTGACTCCGCACTAACTACCTGGGATGGAGAGGGATGGAGGGAAGGGAAGGAGGGAGGGAGAGAGGGAAGGAAGTGATGGAGGGAAGGAAGGAAGGAAGGAAGGAAGTAAGCGAAGGTGGCCACCACCACCCACTACATCTTGACCATCTGACGGGGAACGGGAGAAGATACGTGGGGATGTTTTAGTGGGATGGAGGAGGGAAAGGGAAGCAAGAGAGGGATTGATTTGATTTGATTTGAAACATTTTTTAGGACAAAAAAGTACATACAGACACATATGTGCTAAGGCCTACTTAGAGACACACATGAGAGGGATATACCGTTGTCCCAAAAGGACGTGCATGGGTGCTTAGGCAGTCCCCGCCCTGAGCATACTGATCATACGTACATTACTTAATACTGCATAAATGTGATAAGAATGAATTACATAAAAGTTAGGCTGTCCAGCAGTGTACATAAATATACCTACCATTGCATTACCATCTATAAAATATACTATTGTTTTACTTTATTTTATTTTTATCCCATATCTTTACTATTGTAGCGGTCTCCCCTACAAACTACTAGGAGGGGAGTATTGTAGCGGTCTCCCCTACAAACCACTGCTCCACATAGAAAATGTGTGGTTGCAGCCCAAACTATTGTAACTTTTATTTTAATTATGTTTCATAGTTCATATATAATTTTATACCTCTTTACATTATGTTTTCTTTTGTAACAAAAATTAACCAACATGTAACTCGCTATCTTAGCACACACCCCTTACTCAGCGCGCACTGCATTAGAGCATTGACCACAGACCAATATAATTTTATGTTTAAATCTTTTTTTTATATATATGTTGATATTTTGTGATTAAAAGCAGCCAATAGATCGTGATAGTAACGACCTTACCACTGGAAACAGAGTTTCTCTCTCCAGTATGACCAACTAGCTATTAATACACCCATCGGCTATAATTGGTGACCCTCGGAGTGTAGCTATGGTCTATAGGTGGCTATAACATGTGCTATATAAGAGCACAATTCTCCTAGTGGAAGGACCTGCGTCTTAAGACTCATTCGTCCTAACACTCTTAAGGCAAAAAGCTTAGCCTCCATTGTGGGGTTCGCTTCGCTGAGCTATAGGTTGGGAGAAAAACTACACTCATGTGTGGCTGCCACCTTAAAGGTTATCCCCTCCCACCCTGGCACCATCTGTGCCCCCCTCTGATGCTTTCTTGCGTCATCAGCCCGGCCTTATGCGCGTTCAGCGCGGCCCCTGCCCCCTCAGACGCCTTACTGCGTCTTCACCGGCCTGATGCGCACTCTGCGCGGCTTCTACGCCCTCTGACGCCTTACTGCGTCCTCAGCGGCCTCATGCGCATTCTGCGCAGCCTCTGCAACCTCTGATGCCTTCCTGCGTCCTCAGCACGGCCTCACGCGCATTCAGCGCGGCCCCTGCTCCCTCACTCAGCGTGGTTTCCCGCGTCCTCAGTCAAAACCCTACCCCTCTGCCCAGCGGTGTTAGAGTAACTTACTCCACTATCGCCACTCACCGCCCTGTGGATTACTCACCGCCCTGTGGATTACTCACCGCCCTGTGGATTACTCATCCCCCTGTGGATTACTCACCGCCCTGTGGATTACTCACCGCCCTGTGGATTACTCACCGTCCTGTGGATTACTCACCGCCCTGTGGATTACTCATCCCCCTGTGGATTACTCACCGCCCTGTGGATTACTCACCGCCCTGTGGATCCTCGCCCCTACTCTTCCTACATCAGTGTTACATTACATTAAGAGCGGGTCTTCTCCTCCGCTCTCCCATCTCTCCGCTTCGCCATTGGTGGTTGAGCAGCTTGAGCTTGCTCCCATCATGGCCGCTGCTCTGAGACAAGAGGCCCCAATGGACGCCGATGGCTTCTACATCGTGCAGGGTAGACGCTCGAGGACGAGCAAGGCCGTCTGCGGCCCCTCCACGCCAGTGTGGATCCACGGTAGCTGCAATCCCAGTTTGGAAACTCGTCAAGCACGACGATTTCCCCAGCCCCTTCAAGACCGTGCAATGGCTGGAGAGCGAGCTCAAACTCGCTCTCAAGATGGACATCTCTGCCGCCGGGGACTTTCTTCTCCGGGGAGCGCACTTGGCCGCCGCCACCACCCTTCAGGAAGTAGCGGATGGCCAGCCGCGAAACATCGTGTTGGAGAGGTGGGAGCCTAGCAGGAGAGGTGTTCTCCTCGGATTCCCCACTGCCTTCCCCCTGGACCCTGTGCTGGAGCACCCGCTCGTGGAGGATGCTGAGCGGTGCACTTTCAACGCCGGCCACGGACGTCTACTGCCTACCCGGCAGGTCAAGCTGACAGTGCGAGGACGTCTCCCTGCCACCCTTGACCTTGGATGCTGGGGAAGCTACACGGTACGCAAGTATGTACAAGAACCTGTCCGCTGCTTCCGCTGCCAGGCCTTTGGACACTACCAAGACCAGTGTCCACGGCGGCAGGAGCTCTGCGGCGTCTGCAGTGGAGAGCACGCCACCAGGGACTGCATCCGCCGCCTTCGGGAGGGCGGTGAACGTCCCTTGCCGCGTTGCCCCAACTGTAGCGCTGGACACCATGCCTGGAACCTCCGATGCCCTGCCAGACTCAGGAGGATCGCTGGTTCCGCGGCCCCACGACAGCATACGAGACGAGACGAGGATCCGCCCTGTCCACCGCCCCCAGCCCCTGCACCAAGGAATGAGGACACCGCCACACCCGAGACGAGGAGGCGCCCCAGACGAAGGAGAAGGACGAGGCCCGAGAGCGATCCCCCCACCCCGCTCCAGGTGGATGTGGAGGATGACGCCCCGGCCCCCTTAGCGACGCCAGACCTACCCCCGCTGGAACCCACGGCGTGCGGCGGGGAGTCGCAGCAATGCCATGCTGTGACGCCCAGCCGTGATGCCGCCAGCCAATGTGGGCCCGTAGAGCAGCAGCCTGTCGATGACGCCCCAGCGGTGACCAGCCGGGACGTCGCGACCCAGTGTGAGCCCGTGGGGGAACAGACGCCGCCCATGGAGGAGCTGCAGCCGTCGACATGTGACGCTGCGACCCAGTCCTGCCCCGCTCAGGTCGATGCGGGGTCCCAGATGGAGCACAAGGTGTACACTCTTGATAAGAAGAGCCTGTGGGACCTTCTACTGGAGTACGAACACCTGCTAAAGCAGGAAAGAGAGCTGAAGTTGGCTCGCGTATCGCATGAGCCGGCCCTCGGCTATATGATGCGTGCGGTGAAGAGTGGTGGCATGGAGTATGCCGCTGCATTGCATCGCAGCTTTGGCCTTACCCTGCCGGGTGACAGGGATGCCCGCCCACCGTTCGACGATCGCAGTGGTGAGGTACCTGGGGTTTGGGTGAAGTTTCACACCGGTAGATCAGAGAAGAGTAGAAAGTGTAAAAATTAAATCAATAGTTAATTTGACCACTGTTTGCCATGTCAACAACTCACGGCCAGCTCCTCCATGAGTTGCATTGATTGTATACGACTTTATTTTTATTATGTTTTGATGTAATTTTGTGTTTGTTCATTTACTATGTTATTTTTACTGTATATACAGTCAATAAAAATACATACGTTTCATCGTATGACCAGTGACGCAGGTGACTCATCGTCACCTCGCCTCCACGCGACCCTCCCGTAGCTTGACGGGATACTCTCCTCACCGGCGGGCTGATGCCCGCTTTGTACTTTTTGCTGCTGCATTAAGTGTATTTCTGTACATGCTTGTACTGTATATATATATGCTATATGTTATAATTGTACTATAAACCTTTACAAATCAATCAATTAAAAGCAGCCCAGCGTCACCATGCACGTGCCTCCCAGCCTACAGCAGCTCAAGGCGCAGGCAGGCGAGACGGGCCGCAGCACACTGCGCTCACCAGACACACCGAGAGCTGGAGGCCAGGAAGAGGCAGGCGGCCTGGTACGCTGCAGCCACCGACTACCACCCACTGGATGCCACCCAGCAACAACCCAGGGCAGATGGCGCACTACTGCAGCGTGTGCGTCTGGGCTACTGCACCAGAGAGGAGCTGCAGGAGGACTTCGAGGGGCAAGTGTGCGACCACTGCGAGATGCACACCCGTCGCCCACTGGTGCATTACCTCCTGTCCTGCCTCGCCACCGCCCCCCTGAGGCCCGGCCCGGCCCCCGCCGCCCAGCCTGCAGGTGGGGGGCTGCTGAGTGGGCGTGAAGGCAGGGCCGCCCTCATGGTCCGCCACACCCCGAGAGACGTGATGTTGGGGGTGCTGCGAGCAACGCCCCCTCCCCGCTGACACATCACGTACCCACACCCCGCCGCGCCCGGCAGGGTGACCAGTGACGCAGGTGACTCACCGTCACCACGCCTCCACGCGACCCTCCCGTAGCCTGACGGGATACCCTCCTCACTGGCGGGCTGATGCCCGCTTTGTACTTCTTTGCTCCTGCATATGCATTTCTGTACATGCTTGTATTGTGTGTGTGTGTCCTGTATGCTTAGTTGTACAATAAACCTTTACAATGAATGATTAAAAGCAACCTTCCACTGGAATCTGATTCTCTCTCTCGTCTCGTTGACCAATTAGCTATTAAACACCCAAGCACCAACAATTGGTGACCCCGGAGTGTAGCTATGGTCTTAAGGTGGTTTCTAACCTGTGCTATATAAAGAGCACAATTTTCCTAGTGAAAGGATCCAGACCCGGACCCTTGCGTCATCACCGACGGCCTCCACACCCGCGGGGGAGCAGACCTGGCTACACCACCACACACAGCGGGGATGAAGACTGGTTGTCTTTCGGATCGTCCGTCGGGTTGTAAACTTTTGTTGGTCGGTGGGGATGCAATTCGGTCGTAATTCTCTTCGTTGTCCTTCTCAGCTACTCTCACTATCCTTCCGTGGTTCGGACGAGGCCACATTAATTCCAATGACCCCTTCGCTTTACGAAGGTATTCTGTTCCCCCTTTTATGCTGCTACAAAACTTTTTACTCCTACAATCCACTCCGTTCCACTTCCCCCCCCCCCCTCCCCCTCCTCTAACTCACTGCTACTATCCTACTGTGGTTCGGACGAGGCCACATTAAATCCAATGACCCCTCTGCTATACGGAGGTAATCTTACCCTTTTTTTACGCTGCTGCAAAACTTTATACTCTTACAATCCACTCCGTTCCGCTCGCCTTCCCCTCTCTATCCGTGGTTCGGATCCCACGAAAAACTTTAGGTCCCTCCGCTCTACGGAGTCCTTCTTCCCCTGTCCTATCTCTGGTAAAAATAAAACAGAACAAAAAAAACACTTTTAATCTCAGACTTCTTTTATTAAATTTTTCACATTTTCCTTCCTCCTGGTGGTATATGTTGGACGCGGGAGATGAGGTGGAGAATGACGCCAGCCGCCCGTGCGGGGTGCTGTGGCGTTTGGGGGTGTGCGCGCGTACATGGCAGTGACAGAAAAAGCAAAACTAACCCAAATCAAGACAAGCAACAAAAAACAAAAACAAGATAAGAAGAAAGAAGAGAAGAAGAAAGAAGAACGAAGAAAAGAAGAAAACAAGTCAAGCCTGAAAAAAAGAAAAGAGAAGAACAAGATCATCAAAACCAAAACCAAAACTGAAGAACTGGTGGGCGGCGGGGGTGGGCGCGGGGTTGTCTTGGGTGTGTCCGGGGCACCATCTTCCGAGGCCCATGTCCTGCCAAGCCGCCCCAGAGTGGTTTCTGTTTGCTCGTGCGAGATGGGAAAGCGTCGTTAGGTCGAGATCGACTCACAACAACAACATACAAACACATACAGCACCTGGGTCAAGCCCCGGAGACTTTTTCTCTTACTAGCCTCCTTTCTCTCACCCATCTATTCTTCTCCCTGTCCCCACTTCCCCATCTCCTGCTTTCTCTTTTATATTCTATTCTAGTGAAAGGACCTGGGTCTTAAGACTCATTCGTCCTAACACTCCTAAGCCAAAAAGCTTAGCCTCCATCATGGGGTTCGCTTCGTTGAGTCTTAGGTCGGGAGAAACTACACTATTATGTGTAGCTGCCACCTAAAAGGTTATCCCCTCCCACCCTGGCACCTTCTGTGTCCCCCTCTGATGCCTTCTTGCGTTATCGGCACGGCCTTATGCGCGTTCAGCGCGGCCCCTGCCCCCTCAAACGCCTTACTGCGTCTTCACCGGCCTGATGCGCACTCTGCGCGGCATCTACGCCCTCTGACGCCTTACTGCGTCCTCAGCGGCTTCATGCGCATTCTGCGCGGCCTCTGCAACCTCTGACGCCTTTCTGCGTCCTCAGCACGGCCTCATGCGCATTCTGCGCGGCCCCTGCTCCCTCAGCGCGGTTTCTCGCGTCCTCAGTCAAAACCCTACCCCTCAGCCAGCGGTGTTAGAGTGACTCACTCCACGGTCGCCACTCACCGCCCTGTGGATTACTCATCGCCCTGTGGATTACTCATCGCCCTGTGGATTACTCACCGCCCTGTGGATTATTCACCGCCCTGTGGATTACTCACCGCCCTGTGGATTACTCACCGCCCTGTGGATTACTCATCGCCCTGTGGATTACTCTACTCTTCCGTGGGTTAATAGTGCTCCCACCTGTGTTCAGTGCAGTGACTCCCCGGCGTACAGTTACAATACCACTACAACGCCGCCATGCCTGCAACACGCCACGCCCGCAGCACTGACATGGCTGCAACACTGCCACACCCGCAGCACTGCCACGGCTGCAACAATGCCACGGCGGCAACACTGGCACGGCGGCAACACTGCCACGCCCGCAGCACTGCCACGCCGGCAACACTGCCATGGCGGCAACACTGCCACGCCCGCAACGCTGCCACGCCCGCAACACTGCCACGGCTGCAACACTGCCACGCCCGCAACACTGCTACGCCCGTAACACTGCCACAGCTGCAACACTACCACGGCTGCAACACTGCCACGGCTGCAACACTGCTACGCTCGCAGCACTGCTATGCCCGTCAAACACCACGTCACGCATCACATCGAGACCACAGGACCACCATAAAACCCAAGGGCCCGTCGCTTAGCTCCAGAACGCAAACCGTCAAGCCAAGGCCGAGTTCGAGACTCTGATGCGCCAAGGTATTGTGCAGCCCAGCAGCAGCAGCTGGTCATCAGCCCTCCACGTCGTCCCCAAGAAGAACGGCGACATACGGCCCTGTGGAGACTACCGTGCCCTCAACTCTCACATTTCTACCATCAAATCGGCAACAGAACAACAGCAGCACAACTCCACCACCAAGATCTCGTTCCTCCTCCCTCGTCACTAGGAGGGGAGTATTGTAGCGGTCTCCCCTACAAACCACTAGGAGGGAAGTATTGTAGCGGTCTCCCCTACAAACCACTGCTCCACAGAGAAAACGTGTGGTTGCAGCCCAAACTATTGTAACTTGTATTTTAATTATGTTTCATAGTTCATATATAATTTTATACCTCCCTACTTTATGTTTTCTTTTGTAACAAGAATTAACCAACATGTAACTCGCTATCTTAGCACACACCCCTTACTCAGCGCGCACTGCATTAGCGCGTTGACCATAGACCAATATAATATTTATTGTTTAAATTTTTTATATATATATATATATGTTGATATTTTGTGATTAAAAGCAACCTTCCACTGGAATCTGATTTTCTCTCTCCAGTTGACCAATTAGCTATTAAACACCCAAGCACCAACACTATTAGGTATCCCATATTATATATATATACACATACACATACATATATATATATACATATACATTATACATACATATACACATACACATATACATATACATTATACATACATATACACATACACATATACATACACATATACACACATTAACAGATATAGATACATACATACATACATACATACATACACATATGCATATGTACACATATATACATATGCATACATATATACACATACACACACATATACATACAAACATACACATACGTAAACATACATACACATGCATGCACACATGCATACATATGCATACATGCATACATATACACGCATACATACACACACATACATTCACATATACATATACACACATACACAGCGCGCCAAAGCATTGTTCGCGACATCATAACACAGCGCTTCCATACGGGAATTCAGAAAATGTACTCTATGGCAGCCTACTGACTTCCGAGAGAGATATCTTACATATGGCAGCTTGTTTAAGGCACGGGCAGTCCATCAAGACCGTTGAGGAATGTTCAGATGCCACTTGTCAATTATAGACGAAGCATTTAAAAAAGTATCGCCTTCCTTCCCGCGAGTAATTTGAACAGACGCGCATTGGTATAAATATCATTATTTGCATAATGAGTGGCAAGAAAGACCTAACAAAGGAGCAAATTAAAGTTATTGTATCTCTACACAAGGCAGAGAGGCCAGTGGAAGAAATATCAAGGATTGTGGATGTTACGAGGAGATGTGTGCATAAGTGGGTGGAAAGTTTCACGGTGGGTTGGCGGTGTCGCGACAGCCGCGACACCAGAACATTATAAGGGGCCAGGGCGAGGATGTAAAACCTCAGCAAGCACCCTAAATGTCATGAAACGTCAAGTGGATGCCCATCCTCAATTAAGAGCAAGTAAAATATTGCGATATGACTTTTACATCCTCGCCCTGGCCACTTATAATGTTATAATTAATCGCCTCCTTCCATGCTTTGGGCAGCCTTCCTTCCCTAAAACTCATGTTAAATAGTCGTAACAGTGGTCCGTCGTGTATACTAGCCAAGTAGTTAAGTATTTCATAGCTAATACCATCAGCTCCTGGAGCAGTAGATTTTCCGTGTTTTATGGCTCGCAACAATTCATCCTGTGTAATAGCCGCATCTGTTTCATCTCCCACGTTTAAGGCAGTGAGGATAGAGGATCTCCTCTCAACCTCCCACACTCCTACCGCATGTTAATTTTTGTTATAGAAAAAAATTAGAAGAACAAGTAATAGGGAAGGACAATGAAAGTTTAGAAAAGTTAGAGTGGAGAATTAAAGAAACAGCGAATAAAGTATTAAAATGTACATATAAAAGAAAAGAGAAGAAATATGGTGAGGGAGAAAAAGTTATATGGATGAATGATGAAAAAAGGAAGGGGATAAAGGAGAGGAGGAGGCTAAATAGAAATAGGAGAAACGCACAAAGTAAAGATGAGGAAAAGAAGTGGAAGGAACGATATATGCAACAAAAGATATAAGTGCAAACACAAATAAAGAAGGAAATCTATAAGCACGAAAAAAATTGACAACAGAAATCAAGGAAAATAAAGATGGAAGAAAAAAGATGTGGGATTATATGAAAATATAAAATAATGCGATACCGGGACTTGTCGTTGTAGTGACGCAAAGACGGTCACCCAAGCGTCCTGTAAAGTGGTCTTGGAATGGAACCAGGAGTATCAGATACAAGAGGACGTCAGAGGGAATAATCTTCAGTATCTTTTTATGTTTTTTGAACTTATTAAATGCTTGTATTGCTATATAGTTTTCTAAGACTTAATTCCTGCTTTTACTACCACGTATTCAATAATTTCTCTCTTTCCTCTTCCTCCCTTTTTTTTCTCTCCCTCTCTCTCTCTCTCTCTCTCTCTCTCTCTCTCTCTTCCCCTCTCTCTCTCTCTCCCCTCTCTCTCTCTCTCTCTCCTCTCTCTCTCTCTCTCTCTTCTCTCTCTCTCTCTCTCTCTCTCTCTCTCTTCTCTCTCTCTCTCTCTCTCTCTCTCTCTCTCTCTCTCTCTCTCTCTCTCTCTCTCTCTCTCTCTCTCTCTCTCTCTCTCTCTCTCTCTCTCTCACACACACACACACACACACACACACTCGTAAAAAGTATGCAAAGTTTTATCGTCACATGAAAACTTTCGTGATATGCAATTCTTTTTCAGTGTATGGCCATACGAACACATAACTATGAAGGGTTTTGGAAATCGTGACGTTGGGCTAATGTGGGATAAAACCCTTGACAATATTGAAGGCCTTTTGTAGGACAGTGCGATGTAGTAGTAGTAGTAGTAGTGGTAGTAGTAGTAGTGGTGGTGGTAGTAGTAGTAGTAGTAGTGGTTGTAGTAGTAGTAGTAGTAAGTAGTAGTAGTAGTAGTAGTAGTAGTAGTAGTAGAATGAGAATAGTATATATAGTAAATGTAGTAGTAGTTGTAGTAGTAGTAGTAGTAGTAGTAGTAGTAGTAGTAGTAGTAGTTGTAGTAGTAGTAGTAGTAGTTGAATTAGTAGTGATAGTAGTAGAATGAGAGTAGTAGTAGTAGTAGTAGTAGTAGTAGTAGTAGTAGAAGTAGTAGTAGTAGTAGTAGTAGTAGTAGTAGTAGTAGTAGTAGTGATAGTAGTAGAATGAGAATAGTAGTAGTAATAGTAGTTGTAGTAGGTTACATGTCATTTGGTACTGAAACGATTGGTACTGAGGTCAAGTGATCATCAGTTCACTTCGTCCACGCGCCATATGGGACACAGGTTAATTAGGCCTCAAACCGTCTAGGCTCTCAAACCGTCTAGGCCACGAGTCAATTCGGACCCAACTCGAACTGGCCATAGTCAGATAGGACCCAAAACCGGGGAGGGAGAGAGAGAGTTTCTCTCTTTTTGTTAATTTATCATTATTATTATTATTGTTGTTGCTGTTATTATTATCATTATTGTTTTTAATATCGTTATCAACATTATAACTATCATAACTGCTTCACCTGAAGAAATACACACACACACACACACACACATTAAAATGTCATGTCTGTGTGTGTGTGTGTGTGTGTGTGTGTGTGTGTGTGTGTGTGTGTCTGTGTGTGTGTGTGTGTGTGTGTGTGTGTGTGTGCGTGTGTGTGCGTGTGTGTGTGTGTGTGTGAGTGTGTGTCTGTGTGTCTTGTGTGTGTGTGGTGTGTGTGTGTGTGTGCGTGTGTGTGTGGTGTGTGGTGTGTGTGTGTGTGTGTGTGTGTGTGTGTTGCGTGTGTGTGAGTATGAATGTGCGTGGATGTGTGAGTTCGTATGTGTGTGTGTGTGTGTGTGCGCCCCTCTGTCCTCGTCTCCAGGGAGCTGTTCTGACCTCTCTCTCTCTCTCTCTCTCTCTCTCTCTCTCTCTCTCTCCTCTCTCTCTCTCTCTCTCTCTCTCTCTCTCTCTCTCTCTCTCTCTCCTCTCTCTCTCTCTCTCTCTCTCTCTCTCTCTCTCTCTCTCTCTCTCTCTCTCTCTCTCTCTCTCTCTGTCCATATATAATGTTATTCACAGATTATAATGATCTGTTGGGAAAAGATGCAGCTATGACTTTATACGGTGTTGAATGAGAGAAAGAGAAAAAAAACTTAAGTGTTCAAAGTTGGTAGATGAGTATATAGTGATAATGATGTTGATAATAATAAAAGGTAATAAGGAAAATTATGATGATAATAATAATGATGGTAATGATAATAATAGTAATAGTAATAATAATAATGATAATAATGATAATAATAATAATATAATAATAATAATAATAATAATAATATTATTATTAGTAGTAGTAATATTATTATTAACAAAAATAATATCATGCACAATGATGATAATAGTGATGATGATGACTATTATTATACTATTACTACCACCACTACTAACAGATTGTAATAATATCATAATAAGAATAATAAACATTATTATTATTTTTATTATTATTATATTATTATTACTATTATTGTAAGTGTTATTATCATGATAATAATTAACATTATGATACGAATATCAAAATTTGAATAAACAACAACAATAATCATAATAACAAAAATTATAACAATGATAGTAATCGTGAAAATATTGACAATAAAGAAGTGATGATAATAATAATAATAATCATAATATTGATAAACTTAATGATAATAATGAAAATTATATTATTACTACTACTGCTACTACTATTACTATTACTACTACTAATACTAATAATAATAATGCGAATGATATAATGATAATTTTAATAATAATAATAGTTCTATTATTATCAATAATATTTTCATTTTCATTATTTTACAATTATTGTTGGTATTACTATAACAACAGTGTGTGTGTGTGTTTTCATCTAGTTGATCATCTAGTTGTATTTTACAGGCCCAGAGCAACGCTCGTATGGCCCCGTCTCCATATCAACATTTTTTTCATTCATCCTTACTACTTAGTTTTGGCCGAAGCCAGCACCCCGGAGAGCAGGTCACAAACCCCGGCTAACACCCGGTACCCATTCACTGCTGGGTGGACAGGGGCTCGGGTTTTAAGGAAACAACCCATCTGTTCCCGCTCCGCCCGGGGATCGAACCCAGGACTTCTCGGTTGTGAACCAAGCGTGCTAACCACTACACTACGGAGTACACAATATTTGTGTGTGTGTGTGTGTGTGTGTGTGTGTGTGTGTGTGTGTGTGTGTGTGTGTGTGTGTGTGTGTGTGTGGTGTGGTGGTGTGTGTGTTGTTGTTCGTTCGTTGTTTGTGTGTGTGTGCGTGTGCGACTGATCGGATGGATGGGCGGTGGGCGCCGCATCTTAGGTCACGCAAAGTCGCGATATATTGGAGGCAGCCTAGATGACTTTATATTACAGAAAACGCTCAGAACAGTGGTAGCAAATGCGGCAAGTTACAGGAGATCTGGAGTTACAGTAGTTTGGTAGATCAAAAGAGATTATATATATATATATCTTATATATATCATATAATATATATATAATAAATATAAGTAAATAAATAAATTATATATATATATATAATATATATATACTATCTATATATATATATATAATATATATATATATATCTTATATATATATATATATAAGTAAATAAATAAATAAACTATATATATATATATATATATATATATATATAGATATATATATATATAGATATAATATATATATATATATATATATATATAATATATATATTTTATATATATATTAATTACAAGCGAAAGGTGTGTGTGTGTCGTGTGTGGTGCTGTGTGTCTGTGTGTGTGGTGTGTGTGTGTGTGGGTGTATAGGTTCCGCCCCCCTCGTGGTGAAGGAATACATTCATTATACTAACATGTTTGGAACCCAGGTTGCCAGGGGAAGGTGTTAAGCCCAATTATGAGATGATCGATCACTTTTTTTTTTTTTTTTTTGCAGCCTATTAGCGATAATTGAAAAAAAAGTGGGTGGCGAGAAATTGAGGAAGGCTTGATGTAGGGTGATGGGTAAATGGGTGAAAGTGAATGGGTATGGGGTGATGGGTAATGGGTGTGGGTGATGGGTGTAGTGAATGGGTGGGGGTGATGGGTGATGGGGAGGATAGATGGGGGGGTGAGGCGTATTGGGTGAGTGAATGGGGTGGGGGTGATGGGTAGGGTGGTGAATGGGTGGGGGGGGTGATGGGTAATTGGGTGAGTGCAGGGTGGGGTGGTGATGGGTAATGCGGTGAAGTGAATGGGTTGGGGGGTTTTAATGGGTAATGGTGGTGAGTGAAGGGTTGGGGGTGATAGTGAATGGGTATGGCGTTAATAACATACATTTTTAACATTCCATGATTTCAGATAGTTAAAAAAGGGTCTTCTGGAGAGTCTGTGTTTGGTGGGCGAAGGCCCACCAAACACAGGTGTGGGCCGAAGCCCACAATAGCCCTCCGCAGGGAGCTAGCCAAAAAGTCCGCTCCGGAGGGCGGCTGCGGCTGTATAATATATATATATATAAATATATATATATATATAATATATATATATATATATATATATATATTATATATATAATAACTAATTACCACTGTGCTTAGCGTTTTCTTTAATGTTAAGGCATCTAGGCTGCGGAAAAATTATAGTGTATATGCTATTTTTTTATAGTGATAGCACGCTCGGTTCACAACCCGAGATGTCCCGGGTTCGACCACGGCGAGCGAAGACAGACGGGCAGTGTTCTTAAAACCTAGCCACTGTTCCACCCAGCAGTGAATGGGCAACGGGTGTTAGCCGGGGCTTGTGACCCCCTCCCGGGGGTGGTGGCTTCCTCCAACATAAAAACACTAAGGAGAACGATATAAAATGCTAGAATATTGAGACGGGGTCATTTACGAGTGTAGTAGGCCCTGTAAAATACAACTACGTAGATTACACACACAACCACACGCACACAACACACACACATAAACACACACCACACACACACAAACACACACACACCACACCACCCACCACACACAACACACACACACACACACTAATACTTATCATCATATAAGTTATTCAATTAATGTTAACATTTAAAATTTTTTCATAACCTTTTTATCAACTATTTATAAAACATTGTTCTTTAAGCATCGTCATATAAATAGTCAAATGTCTCTATTATCATTAATTGACTATCGTATTGTTTATTAATATTAGTAGTAGTAATCTCATTCTATTATTATCATGATTATATTATTCATTATTATGTATTTATAACTTGTTATTCAATATTATCATCATACTACTATTATAATATATCTGTTTTCATTAAAATAATGGATGGAGTAATAAGATAAATCAAAGCAAAATCTAACCTAGCCATTACCGTCGGCGGTTTCCCGATTTATGGAGGACTAAAAATTTCGGTAGACGAGGTACCAGGTACCATGAGGCAAGGATGGGTAATGTCACCGGGGTTATGCACTTGTTATGGATGGGAGTGAATAAGATTAAATCAAAGCAAAGGTTTGGTGATGGTTGGTTATAGACTCAAGAGTATCATTGGCTCGTCAAGTAACATTAAAACCCTGCTGTACCAAATACTATTATGAGGAAAGACAACCAAAAAGGAATCAATTAGATAAGGTATTTTAATTACTAATCAGAACCAGAATATGTACAGCCTACAAAGAGAAGACTACGGCCGATGAAAAAAAAATTCCGAGTTGTTTTGGGCGAAATGAATTTCCAGTCTGCTATATTTCCGTGCTTCGCTGACAACATAGAGTAGACCTGAGGTGATGGTGATGTGCAAAGGCTTCTAAACCTGAAAAAACAGTCACACCAGAGTCTCATTAAGAAGTAAGCAAGTGGTGGGACACATACGTCACCTACCAGTTGCTTACCTTTTGACGAGGCCTCGTTTTTATGACCGCTGCACGCCGTCCGCACACCACGCATTTACACACGCACGGCACGCACGCACCGCACACACACACACACACACACCACAGAACCACACACCAACACACACACACAACACACACACACACACCCACACACCACCACACACACACACACACACCACACAACACACAACCACACACACACACACACACACACACACACACACACACACCATACATACATAAATACATACATACATACATACAGACATACATACATTACATACATACATACATACATACATACATTCATTCATTTACGTTTCAAATGGGAACTTCCGTAGGTAGTGGTTTAGCACACTGGCTCACACCGAGAAAGTCCTGGGTTTCGATCCCTGGGCCCCCCCCCGGAGCGTAAGGACAGTGACGGGCGGTTGTCTTAAAACCGAGCCCTGTCCACCCAGCAGTAAATGGGTGGGTAACCGGTGTTAGCGGGGGTTTGTGACCCGCCTCCCGGGGTCGGTTGGCCTCGGGAACATTAGAACAAGTATATGATAAAAAAATGTTGATATGGGAGACGGGGCCATACGGGATGCGCAGTGTCCTTGTAAACATACAAACTAGATGAATACAATAGATGAAGACAAATAGATGAACCATACACACAACCACACACACACACACACCACACACACAACACAACCAACACACACACACAGCACACAACACACACCACACACCACACACACACACCACACATAACACACACACAAACACACACACACACCACACACCACACCCACCACCACCCACACACCACACCCACAACCACACCACACACAGGGTGGGTACAACTGTAAACTATCTGTGTCACTTGACGCGCGCAGGTTCCAGCCCCGTGGCAAGGCTCAAAAAATCTTTCATTGGAGAGCGGGCATGGAATCCCCACTGAGCAAGGGCATGGGTGTATGTCAACAGTATGGTGGTTGTATGAGGTCCACGCTTACTTAAAAGATCAGTCTTGAGCTCTAAAGCTCTTTCCGGGAAGGTATACAAGGAATAGCGAGATCGCGAGATCAACACGTGTGAGGCAAAGGACTATCTATACAGTAGTATAGAGTAGTCTTTGGGATTAGCCCCATGGGTGAGAAATTACACACAAAGCGGCGGTCGCTGGTCATCATGCATTGTGTGTTGCAGGAGGAAGAACTCCTTCCTTAAAACATCATTGTCATTGCTAGATATGTATAATCGGCATTTTTTGAGGAGATTCACATTAAATTTCATTCCATCACAGCTCTGGAGGAGATGAATTGATGGAATACTAATCTGGTTACTGCCAAACGTTTTCGGAATCATACTATGATAGTTTCTATGTAAAACACCACACATTTTCATAGGCCCACACAAGTGTGTGAGTGGTGTGAGTCTGTGGCCCTCCCCATTAGAAAGAGAACCACACCGAAATCAATCTATTTCTACAGCCCATCATCCGCGGTCCAGGGGTCCAGCACCTGCCACAGTAACACGCGAATAACTTCGAGCGCGGGAATAAGAGCAGAGCTGACACGCTGGATCTTTGCTTACGGCGGCATAAAAATAAAACGTTTTTTTTTTTTTGACGGGGGGGGAAAAAGCGAATCAAGAAAAAGAGAATTGGCCTTGAGCGGCATAATGGTTAGGTGACTTTATTTGGATGATATTTGTGAGATATATTTGTGTGTTTTGCATGATGAAGTGATGTAGCGGCGAAACATTTCTGCAAATCGATGTTCCTTGTCTATAGGAAAGTAATACACCCTGCGTGATTGTGATGTGGCGGAGATACAAGGCAATCGAATTCTATGAAGTCTTTCTCCTTTCTTAGTTGTCTTCACTGGCAAAGGTCCCTGTGCTGATGGTGGACGATAAGGCTTTGCCCGCAGTCCCTTGCCATTGCCGCTACGCCGCAAAGCTCACCTTCACTCGTAGGAGGACAATTATGCTGCCGCTATGTGCGGACGCTGTTTCGGATTCCCTTTCAGGTGTCGCCGAGAAAGTTATAGATCTGGTTAGTGGAGGAGCGGGGCGCCGGGTTGATTGTTCTATTTTGTGATGAAAACTAGACATGGTGGTTATTCTTTCAATTTTTGTCACTTCCTCACACACAGGACACTCACTAACTTAAATCTGCATTATTGAATACCATTATTTTTCTTTAGGTTTTCAGAAACGAGGGAGAAGAGAAGACAAACAGGTAGTTCGAAGACGCTTTTTACCCTAACATAAAAAACATCTTTCTCGAGAGAATTGACAAAGATTATCAGGCAAGGAAAAAAAATGGTTCCAAACGGACAATGTGGTGTTGGAGAGCGGCTACAAGGTTCGATCGGGCCCTGGTGTGGTAAGGACAAATTTTATCCAATTTCTTACTCAGTCATATTGAACGGAAGGCAGCATAGGAGTAAACAAAAATTCATGGGGGATATACACTGGGGAGCGCGTCGCCTCGCCCCACCCTAACGACGCCATTCTCGGGGGGTCACCCACGCCCGGGGCGAGTCCCCATGCAGGCTCCCCTTTCCATACAAGCAACTCACCGGCAGGAAGAAAAACATAAATACTCCATCCACGAGCCTTGTGGGACCCTCTGGCCTCCTCCACGCCGGATGTGCTCTTACAAGTAACAACCCGGTGGGACGGATCAGTTTCAGTGTCGCAGTGCCAAATGCCCATATAAGCCGAAGTTGACAACTTAATTATTTCCAGCGATAACCCCATGATTCGACCAAAGGACAACCATACTAAAGGCATCGATTCGCCTCTTCAAGGCTTTATTTATTGTCCATGTCTCACAAAAATAGAGTACGACAGTGGTCACAAGCAACTTGAAGATCCGGATCCGTGTCCATTCTGCACAGGTTACCTACAAACGCAAATGCTCGTGTTGAGGGGGGGCGAGTCCATAAAACCTAGTGCGCTATGCCAATCCGTCGTAAGACCTCTTGACGTGACCCGGAACGTAATTCCGGACTGAGCAACAAAGGTTTGTAAAACCTTTCCAAGATTCAATGTCCTCCCGCACGGATGAACAGACTGTATTGCTTCATCTAATAAGCCACCAAAAACACCTGTGACTTGAATTTGGGCCAGAGGAAACTCAAGTCCCAAAGGCTTTGCCTCCTCGTTCAGCGCACTCGAGAGCCATCACCAGGACCTCCAGCGACCCAGCAAAGATACTCGCATTCATTTGTTAAAAACAAGATTAGTGATCTTGGTATCGCCGAAGGGAATGCTCTACAATCACTTTGGTCCACAAGTTTGGCCCAATACCCAGTCATACAGTGTTGAAAAGTGATGGCGCAAGGACGCACCCTTGCCTCACTGCTCTATTCAAGGAAAAAGATGGATACACCTCCCCCACACTTCAAGGCACTCTCCGGTCCCAGAGTATAAGCAGTCAGCAGACCAACAGTCCTTGCAGGAATCCTGCGAAAGCCGTTAGAAGAACCCAAAGTGACTCCAAAAAAACCAGTTTTAAACATGGACCGAAGATATGGACATAAGCACGATGTACTGAGTCAAACCCTTCTTAAGATCAACTGGGATGCAAGCATCCCCTGTCAAGACTCACATTTACGCTCCACCAGGACACGAAGCGCTAGGATACGGTCCGTTGTGATTACCAGGCGTGAAGTGAACCCAGAATGCTCAGGTCTTGATGCTTCAGTAGATGACTGCGGTATACGTGTCAGCAATAGATGGGCAAGCCACCTTGCCTCGGGAACGCTACGCAGTGTAATACCACGGTATTGCTTGCAGTCCTGACTGTCCCTGTCCCTTTACAGGATAGGAACGACCAGCCCCCTTTTCAGTCAGGAGGAATGGTACCGATTGCCACACGGCAGTCACGACAGCATGCAACCCACGGATCTGGCCTCACCCCTAGCGTGAGGCAGGATCCGCTACTGATATTTACAAACACCAGCTGCCTTTCCCTCCCACAACCTTGCTAACAGCCTCTCTGACTTAGTCAAGAAGAGGTGTTGGTTTCGTCAATGGGGAGGATGGGCTATCAACGCCGGTAAACAGTGGTGTGATGTGAAAGCTGCCCAATTGGAGATCCCACCTCTAAACACTGCCTTAAATACTCGCCCAACGACCATCTGCTATCCATGTCGACACAGGCGCCAATCTGACTGCTCGGATTTAGCCACTACGCCCGAGATGAAAAGGCTTGAAGCGGGAACTTCTTCAAGGATGCGGGTAGGTGGGTCGGAGGTCATGAGCGTTCAAATGGCCCTTGAAATCTTTCACTTTTTTTTTTTTTTTTTGAGACTCCTGACAGCCTATACTGTCTATCCCAAGGAGAGTTCTAGTTCTGCGTGACAGAGCACTGTACTGGTCCTGGTTTCCCAGCCAAACCTAGCATAGGGACTATAGGGAGTATACTGAGAGGGAGGGGAGGCGATGGCCAAGTGGTTAGCGTTCTGGGGACGTGGTGGCTCCAAGTCCGAGTTCGAATTCCTTCCGGGACACTGTTTCAACTCTTCCGACCATCTTTAAAAGCGGTCAACAAAAGCTGGTAGGTGAGCACAGTCCGAGTTTAAGTCCCCACCAAGGGCAACGTAATATCCAGAGTAGAGTCGCGAAGACATCCGCATACTGCATACATGTTCTTCGGACTAGCGATACAAGTGCGGCGGGGGAGGGAACACCAGGTGGCATCATGAGCCTAACGAGGGTCAGACCATCATCAGAAAACATGGAACTTCACCTATGACCACAGGGCCATAGAAATCCAGCCTGCGCCACCCACGGTCCGAGGGCCAACATCACAGCCCTCCAGGATGTGCAGGGCCAACAACCTGAGCCCTCAAGGAAAAAAATAGAAATAGCCTACAGGCGCAATAGGCTTCTCAACGTAAAGAAAAAGAAAAAAAAAGGGCCGGCGAAACTGAGCACATTGAGCCGCGCTAGAACCAACGCCCTGTATCCGCCGGTGCACTAAGACACAGTGGGTCTTAGTGGCAGGCCTGTGAATCCTCTCAATGCACCAGAGCGGCCACCCATTCGTTCCGGATTCAGACTACTCACAAGGTTTGAGGGTTTATCTACAGTTATGTTACCTGGGAGCGAACAAGTTCTAGGTGACATTCCTCATGAGTTTAATGGTAGGTCCTTATCAGAATACTCAAGGGGATTTAGAGAATAGGAAAGATTATTCAGCATTACTCTAAAAGGGTTGGTTTTTGGACTCCTGAATGCCTCCTGGATGTCATCCCTTAAAAGTAAGATATTATTGAAAATCTTCATAAATTGTTACACTTTTAATAAAATACATTTTCTTCTGTAAAATCTAATACAAAACATTTTCTAATACTATCCATTACGATTCCATCCGATCCAATACGATAAACTTGCAATATTAAATATGCGGCCATGACGGCCTTATTTCATCCGCGTCAGTCTATCCTTTTATTTTACCTCATAAGGTGCATCGATATGTTGATTATATACGAAACAATAGGTAGCGTGAAAGAGTTATTGGGTGGAGAAGGGCGAATAGTTAGGCTGAGGAGGTATGAACGAGGGTCTGTAATGAGGGTAAACTTCTAAAAGGAATAATCAATGCATGAAAGACTTTGCTGCTACGCAAGTAGTACATAATCTACAGGGATCAAGCGAAGGAAGGATCACACACGTGGGAGTGAAGGTAAGAACTAAATTTAAGGACCCAATTTAGACATTCCTTTAACGATAATTCCAGAACAATAAAACAATTTGGAAATCATGAACCCATCAAACAAATTTGGAGAGCTTGGGCAAGCCAGTGCTCCCACTAGTTTTGGCAAAATTCAAACAAACAAAAATTTTTTTTTTTTCGACTCAATCTGCGTTGGTTTGAGTTGGAAGAGTTATCGTCTATGAGGGGAAGTTTCCGTGGACGTGGGTACCTCGGGTAGAAATGGGGGGGTTTTTTTTTTCTATACATATGCGACGATCTTTCGACAATGTCACTAATTCTAACCGATTCAGTAACTTAACTTCTATAGTTTTGAAGAGGGTTGCATCCCGGACAGCTCTTTCTTAAATCCGTCCCAACTAACTGCCTCAGCAAACCCTCAACCTCCCCCAAAAACAACTAATCAGCCTCAAGCAACCCTTTTAACCCTCCCCCAAAAACAATAACTAGCCTCAGCAACCCTCTAAACCCGACCCCCCAAAAACAACTCACTAGCCTCAGCAACCCTCCTAAACCTTCCCCCCCCAAAACAACTCTAACTGAGCTGCAGCAACCCTCTAACCCCCCCCCCCAAAACAACTAATCTAGCTTCAGCATACCCGCTAACCCTCCCCCCAAAACCAACTAACTAGCCCAGCAACCCTTCTATACCACTCACCCCAAAACAACTAACTAGTCCTCAGCAAACCCTCTAAACCCTCCCCCAAAAAAACAAACTAATAGCCTCAGCAAACCCGCCTAACCCTCCCCCCAAAACAAACTAACTAGCCTCAGCAACCTCCCTAACCCCTCCCACCAAAACAACTTGCAACTAGCTCCTCAGCAACCTCTCTAAATACCTCCCCCCAAAACAACTAAAACTAGCCTCCGCAACCCTCTTAACCCCCCCCCAAAACAACTAGAAACTAGCCTCAGCAAACCCTCGAACCCTCCCCCCAAAACAACAACTAGCCTCAGCAAACACTGCTTAACCCTCCCCCAAAAACAACTTAACCTTAGACTCAGCAACCCTCTACCCTCCCCCCCAAAACAACTAAAAACTAGCCCCAGCCACCCTATAACCCCCCCCAAACAACTAACTAGCCTCAGCAACCCTCTCGAACCCTCCCCCCAAAACAACTTCCTCTAACTAAGCTCAGCACAAACCTCTCATAACTACTCCCCCACCCCAAACAAAACTCTAAACTAGCCTCAGCAACCCTCTAACCCCCCCCCCCAAAAACAACCTTCTAACTAGCTCAGCAACCCCACTCTAACCTCCCCCAAAACAACTAACTAGCCTCAGCAACCCTTCTCAAACCTCCCCCCAAAAAACCTAACTAGCCCAGCAACCCTCGAACCCCCCCCCAAAACAAAATAACTAGCCTCAGCAACCCTTCTCACCTCCCCCCAAAACAACTAAATAGCCTCAGCAACCCTATAACCTCCCCCCAAAACAAACTAACTAGCTCAGCAACCCTCTACTAACCTCCCCCCAAACAAACTAAACTAGCCTCAGCAAACCTCTAACCCTCCCCCCAAAAACAACTACTAGCCTCAAAACAACCCTCTAACCCCCTCCCCAAAACAACTAACTAGCCTCAGCAACACTCTAACCCTCCCCCAAAAACAACAACTAGCCTCAGCAACCACTCTAACCTCCCCCAAACAACTAAAACTCGCCTCAGCAAACAAACCCTCTAACCCTCCCCCCCCAAAAACAACCTAACTAGCCTCAGCAAACCCTCAACCCTCCCCCAAAAACAACTAATAGCCTCAGCAACCCTCTAACCCTCCCCCAAACAAAACGGGATTTCTAGTGAAATTAAAATCTCAGTGAAAACCTTCTTACCGTTGTTAGAGCTCTGCAAGCAGATAAACAAACATAAACGTGGAGCCTTGTGTCAGGAGTTAGGTTTTCAGGACAAGTCTCAAGGCTAATGCTATATTTTACATGTATAATAATACTGTTTCTGTAAAATAATTAAAATATGAATGAGAAAGGTACGCCCTTCGTCTTCAAAATCATCTGCAGGAGCAAACAAAAAAACCATAATATAAGGGATTGTTGAACTGAGGGCCATTCAGACGGAGGGGAAAAAAAACAGTAGTGTTGATATTGAAAGGATTTGAAACGTTTCAAGTGACTGTAAAAGCCTTATACGGCGTCCCTTGTAGATCTGATCAAATAATTGATGCTAAAAGTATAGACTACACCACCTGCAGTATCAGTTCACTAGGAACCAGAGACCTAACTTAACCTTGATATCTTTGAATGTAGATGCCAAACACAATAGGCAGAATCTGGGATTATATTATGAATCCTTTTTGTGGTTTCAGATGACCTGGGCTGACTTGCACATTCCCTGGTGTTCGGGCATAATGCTGAAAAAGTCCACACGAAAAGCGTGGAGAGTACCCCGCCGTGCTGGCCCTCACGCGGAAGGTTCGTGAGATACCAGCATCACGAAGTGGATCGAGACTTCCCCGCAGAACCCATTCTAGATGCCGCCTGCAAACATGGGACTGGATGTGCATGTTGTGTTGGTACGCGGCACTTTCCTCTACGGCTTGGCATTCACTTCTGAGACACCTTGCCTAGTTCTTCTCCGGGGACATCATCAAAACACTGCAACGCACACACGCCACGGCACACGCACCACGCACACGCACACACACACACACGCACACACCACACACACACAACAAACCACACACACAAACACTGATTTCCACTTCAAAATATGATTATACTTGCTATGTAAAGGAAACCCATTGAATCCTGCAGCATTTCACAATATAGCATGTGACCTGTTTACTATTCAAAGCAGAAATAGGAAAGAATGAGTTCGCAATAGGAGTGGTAAATGATTGGAATAGACTCGGTCATCAGGTAGGTAGTGCGGAGTCAATAGGTGCTTTAAGAGTAAGCTAGACCAATTCATGGATGGGGAAGAAAGGAAAGGTGGAGTAGGTAGTTTGAGTAACAGGAAACTACTACGTGTGAGGTCGCATGGCTCTTGTAGCTCATTAGTTCTATCTCTTATGTTATTACATAATTTCCTACCGAATGCCAGACAAAACCCTGGTGACACAAAAAAATATCACAATTTTTTTTTTTTTTACAAAATGTTATGTAGTATATCAAAATAATGTATGTAACAGTATGCTAGCTGTTGTTCCGCAATATAGGTATTCTAGATTTCTCGCACTACTGTATACACGTAAAATCTGAATTGTGATGGTGATGAATATAAAGGAATATAAAGCAATGATTTCAGCAGGCAAACACTGAAGCTCCAGGCAGGCAAAGTAATTTTCTTTTTATATTAGTACTTTTTATTAGTTTTCATTTACTTATATTATGTAGAGTGCAGGTAAATGTAGTACCAATCGCAGCTGTGTGGGTTCTGGTTTCTGTTGAGACCTCCACGTGTGTTGATTTTGCTCCAAATTAAACCTGAAACGAATCGGCAAACTTCCCACTACTTCCTGAGAATGTTCACTGAAAGAAATTGTTTAAGATGGACAATGACTCATCGGAGGATGTGTGCTAAATGTTTGAAGAAGGATGAATATGCGTATAAACCGCTTTGGAAGAATAATTTTGTAGTTGGAGAGCAGGGAGATATTGTATGAGGACAAAAAGAAGTTTGTTGTAGCGGAGGATGTTGTCAGCCCGAGGTCTGGGCGAGGTGCCGCTGTTGCATAAAATAGGTACCGCTCGGATTAAGTAGCGCTACCTCACTCCCCGCCGTTTCTTACTTATTTAACACAAAATACTCCTTAATAAGTTATTAACCAGGACGTGTGTGTTACTGAGGGTTGCTGGAGGTATTGGAGTGAGACGGAGAGAAGAGATGCCGCTATAAACACTGTCACACAAGCATCAGCTGAACGCCCCACTCACAACAGGACCAAAACTAATGAAAAGTTTTTCTTGCTCCCAGGTGAAATAGACAAGGAGGATTGACAAATCTGATTAACGAAGGATGACGGTTTTTTTTTTTTTTTTTTTTTTTTAAATCACAAGGAAACTGGCCAGAGAAGGGCACAACAAAAATGGGAACACAAAGGCCCGCTTAGTTACCAGTCCCTATAAAGAAGACAGTAAGAGGAATATAAATAAAAACAGAAGGGTAGCAATTTAGTTCGAGAGTGTCTTGTTACTCTTCTTTTGAAAAGTTTAAGTCATAAGACAGTGGAAGAAAAAATAGAAACAGGAAGAGAGTTCCAGGAGTTTACAGTGAAAGGGGATGAAAGAGTAAAGAAACTGAATAAACTCTTGCATTAGGAAGAGGAACAGAATAGGATGAGAATGAGTAGAAAGTCTTGTGCGCGAGGCCGCGGGGAGGTGGGGGAGGCATGCAGTTAGCAAGTTCAGAAGAGCAGTGAGCATGAAATAACGTAGAAGAGAGCAAGAGAAGGCAATCATTGTGGCGGTGTGATTTAAGATTGTCTTCAGTCAGCAGAGGAGAGGAGTTGATGGTACGAAAAGCTTTTGAGACTCAACCTGTTTAGGAGAGCTGTATGAGGGATCCTCCCCAAACATGTGAGACCATACTCCATACAGCGGCGTGATAAGACCCCTGTAGAGAGCAAAAGCAATTGGGAGCGAGAAAAAAAAGGGACTATTTCCTGCCTGCCTCACACTTCCCCCCCGCCTCGATTCACACCTCTCTCTCTCTTTCCTCCTTCTCCAAATTATTTACTCTGTCGCTGTCTATCACACAATTACAACACTCTCTCTCTCCGATTGTCGCTTATTTTTGCCACTTTGAGAGAGAGAGAGAGAGAAGAGAGAGAGAGAGAGAGAAAAGAGAGAGAGAGAGAGAGAGAGAGAGAGAGAGAGAGAGAGAGAAAAAGGGGTTAAAGAGAGAGAGAGAGGAGAGAGAGGAGAAGAGAGAGAGAGAGGGGAAGAGAGAGGGGAAAAAGGAGGAAAAGAGAGAAGAGAGAGGAGAGGAAGAGTGGAGAAGAGAGAGAGAGAGGAGGAGAGAGAGAAGAGAGAAGAGAGAGAGGAGGAGAGAGAGGAGAAGAGGAGAGAGGAGAGAGAGAGGGGAGAGAAGAGAGAGAAAAAAAAAAAAGGGGGGGAGGGGTGCGGAATGGGGAGAGAGGCGTCGAGGCGACCCCCCCCCCGGGCGTATGCCCAAGTTTTGTTTGTTTGATAATTTTCCACAAAGTTAAACAAAATAGCAGAAAACCCAAAAAAGGGCTACCTACAACATTTTAACTTTGATAGGTAGCAAAATTAGAATATCAATTCGGGGGATCCTGCAAATATTATGACCGTTTTTAGTTCCCCTGTCATTCCCTACTTTTTGCTGAAAATTTTTTCATTCACTTTCTTTGCACTGTAAAATTTTGTATCGAGGTACACGTCATAATCATTTGTTTTCCCCTAAAAATCTTTTTTTTTTAAAATTTTTGAAAATTTTACGTTTTTTTTTTCCCCCTAAAAAAAAACACCAAATTTTTTTTTTCTAAAAAACATCTTTAAAATGGGGTGGTTTTATGGGGAGGTCGTTTTATGCGATAAAAAAAGATGGATTATCGATGATAAAAGGGAGGCAAAAAAATGGTGATAAATTCTCGCTGGACTGAGTATTTTTGAAAAAATGGAATAGTAACAAAGAGGGGTTTAAAGTTTTTTTTAGTTTGAGCGGTTTGAGGGAAGGTTAGTATTTTGGGGGAAAGTCTGTCTATACCAAAAGGGTGGAGAAAGGGCGTCGTGGCTTTTAGTTTTTTTGACAGGGGATTCATTGTACAAAGTGGGGAAAGAGGTGGCGGCGTGTGTTCTATTATGGTTGCCTGTGGCTGATAAATTTTCCCGGTGTTTTGCATTTGTGCGGGAGGACAGTCGGTCAGTTCGGGTCACCACAAATCCTTTTTTCCAGGACAGAGGGGGGGCCTAAGCCGATGCAGGTGTGTGGTGTGGGGTTTGTTTTAGCGACGTACGTGGAAAAAGGGGGGATGGGAAAAGTAGGCCTTTTGTACCCCCTCGCCCCCTAAACCTCACCCTGTACCTTAGGGAAAAGGAAACTGTATGAAAGAGGCTAGAAAAAAGGGGGCAACGGTAGATGTAGAGGGAAAAAGTCTTCCCCCGGGTACACCAAGCCCAAGACCCACACGGGGCCACATCGTCCCCCTCGGGCCCGAATCACACCATTCCTTTTATGGTGACACGGCCCCGTCTCATCAACCCTTTGAATTTTTACATTCAAACAAATAGAATGAAACACAAACGGTGCGCCCCCTCACGGCCCAATATACCCCGCCTGTAGAACGGTTTCGGGGGAAGGTATTTTAACGTAATGAGACTGTGCCGTGTGATAATTATCGTTTTCTAAAGGCTTTTGACCGTCCCCAAAAACAGTGAGGGAACCGTGACAAATGGGAATACAAGGCACGTCTGCGGAACGTTGCCGTGATTTCAGAGTGTGAACCCCTTTCACCTTTACCTTCCTGAAAAAGGGGACTAATAAACCCCTCGCGACTGTGATGTTCATAGGTGTAAACCGGGCAAAATGGTCGATCCCGAATTGGTCCCTTTTCAACATTACAAAAATAACAAAGGGTAGAGATGGTACCTTAAGACAGGTTACCTAAATATCTCGTAAATATTGTTTTTGGGCAACCACCGATTCGGGGCGAAATTAGTCCCCCTGAATAGTTTTGATTGTTTTGAATTAAATTGGCTTCGTTTTTCGGACATCAATGTTTTTTTTAATGATTTTTGTGTGTGGGGGGGGGGGGGGGGGGGGGGGGGAAACCGCCCCTCCAGGCCCGCCCGGCAAACATTGCTAGTTTCACACTGCCATATTTTTGGAATATTAGTTTTTCTCTAATCATCTGTTACAAAAACCAAAACCCCACTCAAAACCAACTAATCTGATTTAACCTAACTAATTTTTCGGCTGAAATAACTGTAGTTTTTCGGTATACGTGAAATTTCCATTTATTAAATTGCCCCATGGGAAAGGGGGTCAAAATGCCAGAAAAAGAAAGCTACACGATGATGTGGAAAGGCCCTAGGATTTTTAAAAGCCATCCCAAAAAAATCCCAAAATTTATACTTCAATTTTCCCAAAAAGCTAAAAAAAATAGCAAAAAAAGAACAAAGGCATCCCTCAACTTTTAAATTAAGCTAATTCATGGGTGAAAAAATTTTAGAATATCAATTCGGGGGGGCACCCTGCAATATATTATGACGATTTTGATTACCCTGTCTTCCTTTAAATTTTTAACTTGATAATTTTTCATTCACATTCTTTGCACGGGAAAATTTGTAGTTGGACCGCTCATAATCATTTTTTTTCCCTACAATTTTTTTTTTTTTTTTAATAACTTTTGAAAATTTACGATTTTTTTTCCCCCTCAAAAACAAATATTTTTTTTTCTTCTCAAAAATCTTTAAAAAATAGGGGTGCGTCTTATGCGGGGTGCGTCTTATGCGCCGGAAAAAATACGTATTGAGGAAGTTTGTGAGATGTTTTAAAGCTATTTTGCAAACGGGGCTAGCTCTTGGGGGTAAAGATGAAGAATTGGATCAGTAGGTAACAATGGAAATATTTGGGGATCTAAGCTGCCCCCAGCACATATGACATTTTCTTGGCAGCACATACAAGAAACCGCAAAAAAAAGGAGTGGTCATATTTCCCTACTTGCCCCCATTCATTTTTGAGGAAATCATTAAAATAAGGGCAGAAAAGGTTTTTTTCTCAATAACGATGAAGTAAAAAAGAAAAGCATTCTCAATTTCTGTTGACCCCACACCGATATTTCCACATGGATCAACTTTCTTTTACAATCCGCTAGTATCCCCTAAGGTCCCTTGAAGGTTTTTGCCAGTTTATCCCCTGCTAAGCCCCAAAAGGCAGAGTATTGCTACAACTGTTCTTGATTTTTTTAAGAGAAGAACATTCCCGTTATCGACGCCCAGGACAGTCCGACAATGCCCGCAACATGTCTGGTAAATATCAGGGGGGCCAACAGATAATCAAAAATGAGTCAGTGAAGCTGAGTACATCCATGTAGGCTCTTCCTTAAGTAATCGTTTCCAAACCCTTTATCATTCCCGATTTAAGCCATCAAATTAGCCATTAACGAGTATATCAAAAAACAGTCGTCACTTTTGTATCCCCGCAGCCGTTTTTAAATAATCCCCAATCAAAAAACTGCAAAAACCCCCAGTTTTTAAAAAAACTCCAAGGGTTTCAGGCTCAGGCTCAGGACGTACCATCAGGGAGGCTATTTCCCCCGCGAAGAGAGGCACGAAACACAGAGATAAAATTGTACTTGAAGATATTTGGGTTTTCTGATAGATTTTTTTTTTCTTTGCCAATGCATGATCCCTTATGGGTGCAGCAAAAGCGTGTTTCGAGAAAAGTTTTTCACACGGAAAGGAGTGGGGGGGGTAGGGTGATAACGCCTATAGTTGTTGGGGGAAACAGTTTGTTGAGAAAAGGCCCCCCCCCGTAAGACTGCTCAGTTTAAACCATACCGACCAGGGGGCCCGTTAGACAGGGGGCGCCGGATGGAGCAGCGGTGGACCACCCCGACGGGGAGGCTTTTCCTCTTAACAAGACCAAGTAAACAGTTTTGGGGTGGGCGTGCCCCGTGGTGAGGACCTGGTTGGGGTGGCTGCAACTTTTGCCTTCCGCCCCAATTTTCCAACTCTTGCTGTAGTTAATGTAGTATGGGTTTGAGTAAGACGTTTGATGTAGTCCCCAAAACTAACCATAGGATTTTCCGAAAATACCTTCATTGTGATTCCACACAACATGGTTTAAACTTTTTACCCCAAACCATGTTTGGAGAAGTGCCAGGTCCTCCCGCTGAACCCCAGGCTCTGCTAACACCGTTCATCCCCCCTCGACTCGGGGTCAAACATAGGATTCCATGACAATCGGGTTCGTTTTCCCCTAGTATACGGACCCGGCTTTTTTTGGTGTCAGATTGACATTTTTCTAGATGTCACAGGACAGATTCATGTCTGAAACCCAAGTACAATCGCTCTCATAAATTTGCGAAGGGGCAGACAGGGTTGCGGGGTCCCTGTTTGACGTCATCAATAACAATCGTAGCCCTGTTGGGGGAAGATTTTTTTTTCGGCGCTTTTACAAAAGTCGTTTTTTTTACGAAATAAGGCCCGGAAATCAATTACACTGGGGAACAATTTTAAGAAAAAAAAATTTTTGAGTTAGATTTTTTTTAGCTTATTTTTTAAAATTGGCAGCTATTCCAAATGTAGTCAGTTTTTTCTAGCACGTCAAGTTTTTTCCAAGCTTACCCCCCAAAAGCAAAAATTCCCCCTCTTTTTTTTTTTTTTACATTCCGAGGATTCAGTTCGTAGGGGATTTGACAGCAGAGTGAAGATTTTTCAGGATTTTGGGCCTATCCAAAAAGCTTCAGAAATAAGATCAAAAACGAACGAGAAAAACAACTTGAACAAGGAGGGAAAGGTTCATACTTCGAACCAGAGAAATAATTTCGCAGTACTTTCGAAACCAGGTTTTGTGTTTTGCCAAAAAATTCCTGGTTTACTGAAGGGAAATTTGGGGTTTCAATCTACACCAAAGAAGGCGATTGTTTTTTGATAGCCAAAGCGGAGCTTGAGGGCCTTTACACAATGGCAATTTTTTTGGCGGTTTATTTGGGGTTCGGCGGCTTTTGAAGAATAGAGAGTAAAGAAAGTCATTGAGTTATTGCAAATGACAAAAAACAATTGGATCACGTGTGGGCCTTAAAAAAGGTGTCCTTTCCCTTTTGGTCAACAACGTGGAACACAAAAAATTTCCCCGCTTTTTCTGTATTGGGATAGCAGAGCTCGAGAGAAGCATTGGGTTGACGAATTTGGGCCCCCGAGACTGATCTTAAACCGGAGATCCAACATTGTACATGAGCCCTTGTTGACAGGAAAAAAATAATATTCCCCCTTCAATAAAATAGTCTCATGAAAAAAATTTTAAAAGCATTGTCAACTGAGGCGACGTTTAAAATACATCATCTTTGGGATTTCCGGGCTGCTTTTAAAAAATCAAGGCCCGGTGTGTTTGTGGTCCACAAATTTGACAGCTCTCAAAGATGAACATTTAAAAAAAGGACTAGTCGACCTGAAAAGAATGCTTGGTATCATTTAAAGACGTCGTCAAGAACTTCTTGGGAAAACACGTGCAAGTAATTTAAAAAGAAATTTTCAGAAACTATTGGAGAGCTACAAAGCGCTTGGTTGAACATGGTAGTAAAACATTTTTGATAGCCATCTTGCAACTTTCCGGAAAAAAACTTGGTTTCTGGGGGGGGGGACGAGCAAGGTGAACGATTTTACCCAAAATTTTAAAGGGTTTTGGAAAAACGTTTCCAGGGTAATGGGATGTGCATATATGGCGCTATTGTTGGGGCATCAAACGCGATAGTCCCAAGTTGAACACCCAGGGGCAAAATACAACGTAAATTTACCTTAACCGCACACAATTAAGCCTTATCCTTTTAAAAAAAGGGAAATGTTAAATAAAAATTCTTTCATGCCCATTCTTCATTTTTTATTGTATGTTAAAAATTTTCAACTTTTATAAAAAAGCATGTTCGTTATGTACAGTATTTTTAATTTTTTTAAAAAAAACGAAAAATACAGTTTAAAAAAATTTAGTGATAGAGAAAAAAAGAGACAGTTTTGGATCAGCACCCCAAAAAAACTTAATAAAAGTGTCAGACCTAACTCAACAAAAATTTGTTCCCCAGTGTTATTTTTGGTGGATTAGGTGTTTTGAATGTGCATTCAACATAATTCGGCAAAAAAAATTTGGGTCTGGACGATTACTTTAAACTTGGTGGGTAAGTGTGCTGCAGAAAGCTGTCCTGCTGCAGTGTCATTGTTTGCTCTGATACAAAATATGTACACCTTTCTTGCTGCATCTACTTGTCGTTGGAGGAGACACCGTGAGGTACTAGAGACTAATAATGATAAGAAATTGAAAGTCGATAAAAAACTTTCAGACACTCGTTGGTCAGCACGAGAAGATGCTGTAGCTGCTTTCAGTAGAGCACACAAATAAAACATCATTGTTCTGGAATAGCTTTCCTCAGATCAGAATCAGCCAGCTGAAACAAGAGCTGAAGCAAGTGGTCTTCTCAAAGGTTTGACAAAACTTGAAACAGTAATTCTTCTTGAAGTTTGGGCAACAGTATTAGACAGGTTTCAGAGTAGCAGTATCCAGCTGCAAAAATCTGGGCTCTCCCTCAACACAGCTGTCATACTGCTAGAATCTCTTTTACAATTTGTTGAAGACCTGAGATCCCAGTTCGATGACTTTGAAGCAAAAGCTATGGCTAAGTGTAATGATTGTGATCCCTGTGATGTGACGAGTAATGCTGCATACTACGCCGACACGCAGCGATTAGGAAGCGCACGCGTCACCACGATGAACTAGACTCCGCGGAGGATGTTACGCTGACAGGGAGAGACAAGTTTAGAGTGACTGCATTCTTGCCCATCATCGACAAACTCTGTGCTGCCCTACAACAACGCCTTGCAGCTTACAGCGACCTTCGAGAGAAGTTTGGGTTTTTATCAGAAATCTCAAACAAAACGAACACTGAGCTCAAAGCAGCTGCTGAAAAGCTTGTGTCTTCATATCCTAAGGACTTGGAGGCTGGGTTGGAGTCGGAGCTTTTGCAGTAATGTTCATTTGTGTAAACAAAATGTGATTTTGTGAAACTGCATTTGTTTCAAACTGCATTTGTCAAACTGCATTTGTGAAAACATTCAACAGTGAAATGTTCATTTGGCTAATTATATCAATAAATTGAATATTGTTTAAAAAGTAAATATATTTTAACGTTTCGCTCATCCATTGACTTGAGGGCCCCACAAGGTCACCGGGCCTAGGGCCCCGCACAAGCTAAATCCGCCCCTGCATATATATCAATATATCAACATAAATATTACAATAATTTATCAGCATTTTGTATGATTGTATGTTTGTTTATCAGATTGGTAGGTGTAGTGTTTTTATTACTGTTTAAAAAATTTAATTTCTATTTTAGGTTAGACATTTTAAATGCGCATATCATTATAATTTGTATATTTTCATTTATAAAAAAATAATTTTGTATCCGATTTTAGGCTGATGATGGCTTATGTATAGCCGAAACGTTCAAATAAAACAATCAAGATGTTTTACCGGTTTTTTTTCATTTTAAAATCTCCCCCCATGGAGAAAAAATTTTNAAGTTAGACAGGTTTCAGATAGCAGTATCCAGCTGCAAAATCTGGGCTCTCCCTCAACACAGCTTTTCATACTGCTCGAATCTCTTTTACAATTTGTTGAAGACCTGAATCCCAGTCGATGACTTTGAAGCAAAAGCTATGGCTAAGTGTAATGATTGTGATCCCTGTGATGTGACGAGTAATGCGGCATTTATACGCCGACACGCAGCGTTTTAGGAACGCACGCGTCACCCACGATAAACTAGACTCCGCGGAGGATGTTACGCTGACAGGAGAGACAAGTTTAGAGTGACTGCATTCTTGCCCATCATCGACAAACTCGTGCTGCCCTACCAACAGCCTTGCAGCTTACAGCGACCTTCGAGAGAAGTTTGGGTTTTATCAGAAATCTCAAACAAACGAACACTGAGCTCAAAGCAGCTGCTGAAAACTTGTGTCTTCATATCCTAAGGCCCTTGGAGGCGGGGTTGGAGTCGAGTTTTTGCAGAAATGTTCATTTGTGTAAACAAAATGTGATTTTGTGAAACTGCATTTGTTTCAAACTGCATTTGTCAAACGCATTTGGAAAACATTCAACAGTAAAATGTTCATTTTGGCTAATTATAATAAATTGAATATTGTTTAAAAAGTAAATATATTTTAACGTTTCGCTCATCCATTGACTTGAGGGCCCACAAGGTCCCCGGGGGCCTAGGGCCCCGCACAAGCTAAATCCGCCCCTGCATATATATAAATATATCAACTAAATATTCCCAATAATTTTCAGCATTTTGTATGATTGTATTTTTTGTTTATCAGATTGGTGGGTGTAGTGTTTTTATTACTGTTTAAAAAATTTAATTTTTATTTTGGGTTTAGACATTTTAAATGCGCATATAAATTTATAATTTGTATATTTTCATTTATAAAAAAAATAATTTTGTATCCGATTTTTAGGCTGATGATGGCTTATGTATAGCCGAAACGTTCAAATAAAACAATCAAGATGTTTTTATCCGCACTGGTTTTATCTTCATTATAGATCTCGTTTCCCCTCATGGAGAAAGTATTGCCCTATTATATATATATACTATAATATATATATATATTATATATATAATTATATTATATATATAATTATATATATATATATATATATTATATATATATATTATATATATATATATATAGATATATATATATATACATTATATATTATAATATTATTTTATATAAAATATATATATATATTAATAATAATATATATATTTTTTATTATATATTATATTATATATTATATACATATATATATATATATTATTTTATATATATTATAGATTATAGATATATGATATATATATATTTACGTTATATATATTATTATATATATATATATTATATATATATTTATATATTATATATATATTTTATATTAATACTAGCCGAAAGCCGCCCCCCGGGGCGGACTTTTTGGCTAGCTCCTGCAGAGGGTTATTGGTGGAAGGCCCACCAAACACAGACTCTCCAGTTTAGCCCCTTCTAACTTTCCTGAAATCATGGATGTAGAAATGTATGTATTATCGCCAACCCTTTTACATCACCCCCAACCCATTCACCACCATTACCCATCATCCCCCACCCATTCACTCACCCATTACCCATCACCCCCCACCCATTCACTCACCCATTATTCCATCACCACACACCCATTCACTCACCCATTACCCACACCCCCCACCTATTCCTTCACCCATCACCCATCACCCCAACCCATCACCCCCCACCCATTCACTCACCCATCCCCCCACACCCATTACCCATCACCCACACCCATTCCCCAAATCACCCCACCCATCACCCCCAACCCATCACCCCCCACCCATTCACTCACCCATCACCCCACACCCATTACCCATCACCCCACCCATTCACATCACCCATTACCCATCACCCTACATCAAGGTTTCCTCAATTCCCCGCAAACCCATTTTTTTATTTTCACAATCTCGCAAATACTAAAAATATATATATTTTTTTTTAAGTGATCGGATTATCCCCAAAGTGACCTTAAAAACCTTTTCCCCTGGTCGATCGGGTTTCCCAAAACTGTGCCATATGATTGGATTGCGCCACGGGGGCCCGAAAACTATAGCGGACACACACACAGACCACACACTTCGTATTTATATATTACTTATAAAAATTATATATATATATATATATATATATAATATTTTATTATATTATATATATATATATGTAGGATATTATATATATATATTAAAATATATATATATTATAATATTTTATATATATATATATATATAGTTTTTATATTATATAACCCAAAAGTCGTTGATGTAAATCAAAATAGTAATGGGCCCAAAAAACAGACCCTTGTGGAACCCCACTTGTCACCAGTCCCCCATTCAAATTTAAAACCCATTAATTGTAACCCTTTGTTGCCTATTACTTAGCCAAGCTCTGATCCAATGAAGAACCTTCCCATCTATACCATGGTAAACCCTAACCTTATTTAAGAGTCGCTCGTGTGGTACTTTGCCAAAATGCCTTACTAAAGTCCAGATATATTATATCATAATCCTTATCATTATCTGCCGTCTCATAAACTTTCCTATAAAAACTCAATAAATTAGTGAGAACATGACCTACCCTGGTGAATCCATGTTGTGAATCATTGATCAAAACTATGTTTATATAAGTGCTCTCTATGTTTTTTTGCAATAATAGATTCTAATAATTTACTACCACTGATGTTAGACTTACGGGTCGATAATTTGACTTTAGTCCTCTGCCCTCCCTTCTTAAATATGGGAAAAACATTTCCTTTCCTCCCAATAATGGCACATCGCCTATCTCAACCGATTTCCTAAAAATGTGCACTAACGACTCACTAACAACCTCCTTGCTTTCCCTTTTATACCCTGGGATACCTTCATCTCGTCCTGGCGATTTAAAAAATTTCATTTTTCTATACCCTCTTCCAACATTTCCCTAGTTATCACAATATCTTTGAGTTTCTCCTCATAGCTTCCTTTGAACATCGTTCACTACCCAGGTATCGTCGGTGTATCCTCCTCCGTAAAAACACTTAAGAAAATAATCATTTAGACTCTTACACATATCCTCATCCGTATTTAAGACCTCACCCTGTCCTGACCTTAACGGCCCAACTAATTCCCTTGTCTTTGTTTTATAAACCTGATAGAACTCTTTTGGGGGTCCCTTTTCGCCTGTTCTGCTATTTTAATCTCATAATTGTTTTTAGCAACTCGAGTTAATTTTCTTCACTGTCCCGCCATCCCCGGGTTTATACTGTTCTTTGTTTACCAATCCTCCCTTGAAACCTTAAATAAATTTTTTCTTTTTACTCCAATGTTGTGTTTTAACTTGGTGGTCATCCATTTTGGATCACTCTTTCGGGACCTTATTTCCCTAAAAGGGAAATATTTTTTTTCTGTCCGTAAATTTATATTCCTTACAAATGAGGTATAATCCTCCTCAGCCCCGACCTCATTTCCCCCTTTCTAACCTCTCTAATTACCTCCTCAGCTCTGACCTCATTTTCCCTGTCAAACCCCGCTCTAATTATCCCTGAGCCTCGACCTCACTACCATATCTGACCGCGCCAATTACCTCAAGGTGCCTTCCTAATCCTTCATAATTAGCCTTTCCAGCTGTCCTCGCCCTGTCCTGGGAAAATTTCTTACCCTCCATCCCACACCTCTTATTAATAACCTCCAGGTGTCTTCTTAATCCTGCATAATTGGCCTTTCTGAAATTAGGTATTCGATGCCTATTGCCACTTAATTTTCCAACTTCCCATTTTAAGCTAAATCTGATCTCACAATGGTCGCTATTATCTAAATTCCCACCGACCTCCACATTTATAACTAAATCGTCTCTATTTGTCAGCAATAAATCTAGAATATTATCTCCTCTTGTAGGCTCCTTGATTGCTTGACTTAGGAAGTTATCCTGGATTATATATAACAACGTATCTGCATCGCTGTCACCTATGATTAAATCCCAGTCTATATTCCTAAGATTAAAATCTCCCACCACGCATAATCGATTATATCTGCAGGCCTTGTTTATTTCTTCCCATATAGGAGCTGAATCCTCTTTACATAAGTTTGGAGGCCTATGCACTACACCCAAAACCATTTTCTCAGTTCCCTCCGTAACCTCTACCCATATAGACTCTATGCTGTCATCTGTTTTTATAACATTGTTAACACAATACTGCAATGCATCTCCTGCATAAAGCGGCAACTCCTCCTCCCCGCCTTTCCTCTCTGTCCTTGTGAAATAACTTATACCCAGCTATCTCGACTTCCGGATCGAATACCTTTCCTGACATATCCAACCATGTTTCTGTTAATGCTATTATATCAAAATCCTCTACACTATTTTATTCCTCTCAGGAAATCTATCTTTTTTAAAATACTCCTACAGTTTGTATAGTAAACCTTCAAGCAATCCTCTTTTTTTTGTCAAATTTTCCCTTTATCTTTAACTAAACCCCTCCTCTCCTCTTCTTACGAATCACTTTAGTTCCCTGCCTTTCTGAAACTCCTCCTAGTGTCGCAAATTTCCTTTACCCCGACCCCCCCTGTCAAAACCCGGTTCTCTATCTTAAAAAAGCCTGCAGTGGGATCTACCCCCTTTCAAGGGATTCAGACAAGATTTGAAAATTTCTTTCCCGAAAAGTGCACCCCGCCCCTGAAGTAGAGATGGTTATGCCCGAAAAAGAGGTCCCAGCTGTCGACAAAGGCCCCCAAACCCTTGTCTTTGCAATGAAGTGCCCCAGCAATTCAAAGCAATAGCCCTGGGAGTACCACATGTCGTCAAACAAAGCGTTTTGGAAGGACACCACACACCACAGGGAACCCACCCCTGTCCCAACTTTCCTACAGCTTCCTTGAACCGCCGTAGCAATTCCTCACTTCTTACACACTCAACATAATTTCCCCCAGCGCTCAGGCAGACGATGGGCTTTTTCCCTTGGTCCGCCATGCACTCAACTATCTTTCACTAACATAACCTACCCTTTCCCTGGGTAACTCACCGACTTCATGCGCATCCCTTTTCTGTCACAGAACCCTGCTGTCAAGATGCCTAACCTGACTCCCCAAAACCAAGATTTTACCTTCGGGTATCAGTCTACCTTCCCAACCTCCATATCATCCCTTGCAGCCCCGAGAGTTTCCTGAAATGAGTTCCGTGCACATAACATGGTCATTGTTTATCTTTTTCTCCTTCCCGGGGGGGCCCATGATCAACTACCTTCTAAACACCAATACCTGGTGACTAACTAGGAACCTTAGTAGTCGCTTGAGTCACATCTCGCTCTGGTACCCCTACAGGCACATCCCTCGCATGTGCCCTCCACTCACTCCACTTGGACCTTCACCTCCACACTTAAGAGAAGGTATCTCTATTTCCTGCTTCCCTTTACAACGCTTTTCAATTCGTTCATTTTCACTTGCAAAGCTCCTTTTCACGGTCCACCGAAATATGCCAAAACCTGGGGTTTTGGTATAAAGTAATCAAAAACCTTTGGCCCAATCTAAAACCTTTCTTAATTAGGTATAGGTTAGGTTAGGTTAGGTTAGGTTAAACCGTTAAAGGTATAGGTTAGGTTAGGTTAAACCGTTAACGGTCCCCCCGAAATATTGCCAAAAACTTTTGGCCCAAAACAAAACCTTTTCTGAGCCCCATCTGGCGAGGACAATGCATACAGACCTGAGTGCGGTTATGATACAAATGATCATAGCGCTTCCTAATAAGCGCGGTCTGTCAGAAGTTTCCATCAATAAGGGCATAGAAAAACCATAAACCATAAATATGTTGATGCCATGTGTGTACGTTTGATAATAAAGACTTTTGATAAAATATCTAGTGTGTATTTCATAGCTAAAGGTTACGACTTACAAAAGCTTAAAAACAATAAACATAATTGACATACATATATTCCACGTTTTATTCATCTATTTATCTCCAAACTAACTACTTTCAATTCAATATACCTAATTAAGAAAGGTTTTTGAAATTTGGCCAAAGGTTTTTGATTAATTTTGCCAAAACCCGGGGGTTTTTTGGCATATTTCGGTGGACCCCCTTTTCAGGTCTTCGATCGCTTTCCCGAATAGTCTTAAGCGCCTCACCACACCCCTTCACTACACTCTCTCTCGACCCTTCTCTCTCCCTCTACCACACTAGTTTTAACCTCAGCCTCCTTCCACTCCCACCACACTACCAAATCTCAAACCCCAGCACCAAAAACACAACACCACTTTCTCTCTCGCCTCCATAACACTCTCCATCACAGACGTAGCCATTCTAATCCCGAGAGCTCAACCAATACACAACCTCTCTCCGCGGAGACGACACGTCCCAAATGTGAAAATCCCTCCACCAATGAGCGTCGCCCGCTCACACGAGAGGCCTCCAAACTTTTCCCTTTAAATTTGCGGCTCACACTGCAGTGACGAGGAAGCCAGCAGTCGCCGCGCAAGGAATGATGGTGGGATAACACGCCAACCCCCCTGGCAGCGGGCCATGCATTTCCCCCACCACGTTCCTCTTCCCACCCTCCTTCCCCGCCGCGCAGGCCCATAAGTGCTGCGCCCCCCCCCCATTGTCCCTCGATTTTCATCTATGGGGCCCCCATCAGGCGTAAAGGCCCATGTCACCTGTTTTTACAGGTGACGAATCCTACAAGACAAGACAAAGCTGCAGTGATTGCACCCACATCATGCTCACCTCTACCTCTGAAGAGAAAACATCTCTCCACGCTGTTGAAGAAGGGTCCATGACCCGAAATCGCGATACAGCAAAATTACCAGCTACGGGGGAAGTCATAAAATTGTTTCTAAAGAGAATAACACACTCTTAAGACAAAGAGAAAATATTTTGAAAAAGATAATAAACGCTGAACTAGCCATCACTTTTAACGAGATCTGTCTCAGAGAAAATTCCCTCCTGCCCGTATATTTGAAACATTTTTGAAACATTTAATAATAGCTGCATAAATAAATACCATACTGTTTGCTTACAACTTAGAAGGCCAGCCTTTATAATAAGCAGAGCTTTTCAGGCAAGAAATACTGTACTTTCAATATACACACACATATATATATATATATATATATATATATATATATATATATATATATATATATATATATATATATATATATATATATATATGTATATATTCACAAAAAAATCGACCGGACGGTCCCCTAAGTGTAGTTGCATCATAATTGATCTCAAGAATTATTCTGCTGGCAAAGATCTGTATGAAGAGAAATCCCTGACTTTATTATGGTGCTTAATGCATCAGTCTTATCCAAAAGTTAGCGAGATTGCAATTCGAGCCGTCTTGCCTTTTTCAACTATCTATTTATGCGAATCTAGTTTATCCACCCTTACATATAAAGAGTAAAAGCCGGAACCGAATATATTTGGACCCGGACGTGAGATGTGCATTGTCAGTAACACAGCTTCGGATCAGTCACGTGACTGAAAGGAAACAATGTCAGCCCCCCCATTGTGCTGTGACAAAATATCTAGAGGCCATATGAACTTTTTCCCAAACAAATTCAAGTTTGTTATGAGGCTAGTCTACACGTAGTAGTCACTCTATTCTAGTGACGTCAGTTATGTAAAGCATAAGTCTATCAAAATATGAGACAATGATGATTGTCAACCTTGAAATATAATAAGGGTATTCCCACACCGTGCATACATAGAAGGCCGTGGCCTCACCCCTCACTTGCACACCAGCTCCTGCCTTGAACACACGCTGCCACCAGGCACCAGTCATCGCCTGGCAACTATACTAGTGAGTTAAACTTCGTCAGCAAGGCAAATACACTTCCCATTCTTTGTTTGATACTGAGCAGATTACTAGGCAAATTGTGATTCTCAAAAGGTTCAGTTTGTGTCTGATATAGTTACAGTATGTTGAGTCCTTCCCTGACAGCAAACTGTTAATTTCTATGAAATGACTCATGTTTATCTGTTACACACGAGAATAAGGCAGGCTCTTCATGCCTTGAATACTCCTGAAGCACGCCACCTTTTAGGGTTAAGTCTTCCACGGGCCACCACCTCGACGCACAAGCAATAGTAGTTGAATTTTTCGGTAAATCTGCAGTTTAGTACATTACTCTCTCTTGACCAATACTCTCCTGACATAACTGGGGGGGCTGTGCTCCCCCAGACCCTCCCGCTAGTTAACTAACCCAGCCTGGGCATTGATTACGTGGCCTAACCTCACTGGGGGGTTTTCGGTCCCCCAGACCCCCCTTGTGTTATTTTTAATTTCTGACAGGTGGTAGTGAGAAGGGGTTAGAAATGACTGCTCTGCCGGTAGCATCAGTAAGACACAAAGGCTCCCCTCCACCCCCTATTTCTTCTTTAGCTTCTTCTGGTAGTAGCCGCCAACGAAGCTTGGGACCTGGTGGGAACCGCGTGATCTGGGGTTTTTTTGGGTGGGGACCCTGAGCACGCGATAGCATTGTCATTTTGTGAACGTGAAGCGATGGTACTGCAAGGTTCAAGTTGATCACTCGAGTGAGTCACTTCGTCCACGCCAATATGGGACACAGGTTAATTTAGGCCTCCAAACCGCCTAGGCTCAAACCGTCTAGGCCTCAACACCGTCCTAGGCATCAAAGACCGCTCTAGGCCTCAGAAACCGTCAGAGGCCTCAAACCGCCTAGGCCTCAACCGTCTAGGCCTCAAATCCGTCTGAGGCCTCAAACCGTCTAGGACCTCAAGACCGTAACTAGGCCCTTCAAACCGGTCTAGCGCCTCAAAGAGTCTAGCCTCAGAACCATCTAGGCCCCTCAAACTCGTAATAGGCCCTCAAACCCCAGTCTATGCCTCAATACCGCTAGGCTCAAAACCGTCTCGCGCCTCAACCGCCTAGGGCCTCAAAACCGTCTAGCGTCCTCCAAACCGCCTTAGTGCCTCAAAACCGTTTCTAGGCCCCATAAACAATCTTATTAGAGAGTGGGGGCACGCCTCAAACCGTCTAGGCCTCAAACGCCCTAGCCCTCAACCGTAGAGTAACTCACCAGCGGAGCAGACGAGGCTAGAGACCTCAAAACGTTCTAGGCGCTCAAACCGTCTAGCGCCTTCAAAAAACCGTCTAGGCCTCAAAACCGTCTAGTCTCACGAGCTCAATGGGGACCACAAAACTCGAACTGGCCAGAGCAGTCAGATAGGACCCAGAACGGGAAAGAGGAGAGAGAGAGGATTTCGTTCTTTTGTTGTTAAATTTATCATTATTATTATTATTGTTGTTAGCTGTTATTATTTATCAATTATGTTTTTAATGTCATCGTTACAACTATTTCATAACCATCATAACTTGCTCAGCCTGAAGAAAAACATACACCACACACACACACACACACACACACGCATAAAAATGTCATGTGGTAGTGTGTGTGTGGTGTGGTGTGTGTGGTATGTGTGTGTGTGTGTGCTGTGTGTGTGTGTGTGATGTGTGTGTGAGTGCCCGACATAGTGAGACGTGTGGTGTGATGTGTTGTGCTGGTGTGCCTGTGTGTGGTGTGTGTGTGTAAGTGTGTGTGTTTGATGTGTGTATGTGTGTGTGTGTTCGGGATGGGATGTGTGTGTGTGGTGTGTGTAGTCGCTCCCTGTGTGTGTGTGTGTGTGTGTATGAGTGGCGTAGGATGTGTGAGTTACGTAGGTTCTATGTGTGTTGTGTGTATGCGTGCCCCTCTGCTCCTCGTCTCCAGGGAGCTGTCCTGACCTCGCTCTCTCGCTCTCTCTATCTCTCTCTCTCTCCTCTCTCTCATCTACTCTCCTCTGTCTCTCCTTCTCTCTTATTCCGTCTTCTCTTCTAGTCCTCTCTCGTCTCTCCTATCTCTCCATATATAATGTTATTCAAAGAGTATAGACCTGTGGGAAAGATGCAGCTATGACATATAAGATGTTGAATGAGAGAAAAAAAAACTTACAGTGTCTAAAGTTGGTAGAGGAGTAATGATAGTGATAATGAGTTTGATAATAATAAAAGGATAATAACGGGATAAATTATGATGATAAAAATAATGCATAGTTAATGATAATAGTAATAAATGGACGAATAATAATATGAATAATAATAATAATAATAATTAATGGTAATAATAATATAATAATAATAAATAATATAATAGAGATAATAATAATAATTAATTAATATATTATTAGTAATTAGTTAGTCAATATTATATTAACAATAATAATACAAGAAGAGAGAATGATGTAATAGTGACTGATGAGACTGATTACTTATACTATTAACTACCACCACTACCGTAAATATTGTAATAATAATCATACATAAGAATAAGAATCATCTACTATTATGCTTGATATTATATTATTATTATTGATTACTATTATTAGTTAGTGTTATTTTCATTATGCATGAATAATTAACATTTATGATAAGAACTTCAAAATTGAATAAACAACCCCCCCCCCCCCCCTGCAATAATTATAATAACGCTATAAATAAGTATAACAATGACAGTAATGCCGTGAAAATTTGACAATAAAGAAGTGATGATATTAATATAATAATTACAATTTGATACACTACATGATAATATGAAAAATAATAGTATGAGAGTATGTACTGCTACTATACTGCCTACTCATATCTATACTACTGACTACTACTAATAATAAATAATAATGCTGAATGATATATTATAATATTAATAATAATAATAGTTACTTTATTATCACTAATATTTTCCTTTTCATTATTTTACTATTATTGTTGTTATTTACTATAACAACAGTGTGTGTGTGTGTGTATGTCATCTAGTTCATCTGAGTTGTATTTACAGGCCCAGAGCACACGGTCGTATGGCCCGCGTCTCCATATCAACACTTTTTATCATTCATCCTTAGTGGCTTAGTTTTGCCGAAGCCAGCCAACCCGGAGAGCACAGGTCACAACCCTCTCGGCTCAGGTCACCATTCATTGCGTGGCGTGGACAGGCGGAAACTCGGGTTTAAAAGGAAAACAAGTCATCTGTTCCGCTCCGCACCGGGGGAATCGAAACCCGCCGGACTTCTCGGTTCGTGAACCCGAGCGTGCTTCCTCTACACTGCGGATAGTATACCATATTTTTTTTTTAGTGTGTGTGTGTGTGTGTTCGTAGCTGTGTCGTTGTGTGTGTGTGTGTGTGGGTGTGTTTGTTGTGTGTTTGTGTGTGTGTGTGTGAGTGGTCGTGTGTGTTGGGTTGTAGTGTCGCTGTATGTGTGTGTGTCGTGCGCGCGTGTGTGTGTGTGTTCGTTCGTTGTGTGTAGTGTGCGTGTGCCAACCTGATCTGATGGCATGAGGCGGCGTCGGGGCGCCGCATTTTAGGTCACGCAAAGTACGCGATATATTGGAGGCAGCCTACCCGGTTATGACGGAGAGAGGGCGTGTGGGCTCTTTTTTGACTATTTTTTTTACTACAGAAAAAAAAACGCCCCTGACAGCAGAGTGGTAAGCAAATGCCCGGCCAAGTTACAGGAGATCTGGGAGTTACAGTAGTTTGCTAAGATCAAAGAGATTATATTATATATATATCATAATATATATCATAATATAGTATATATATACTATATATTAAGATTATAATATAATAAATAAAATTATATATATAATATATTAGATATAATATTATATATAGATATATATAGTATATAGTATATAATTAATATATACTATTATATATATATAAGTATATATATATATAGTATATATTATAATATATATATATTAATACAAGCGAAAGATGTGGCTGCTGTGTGCTGTGTGCTAGGTCTGTGTGTAGTGTGTGTGTGTGTGTGTGTGTGTGGTAAGGTATCCGCCCCCCGTCGGCGGAAGTCCAATATACTTACATTTTTGGAACCAGGTTGACCAGGGGAGGTTTTAAGCCCCAATTATGAGATGATCCGATCACACTTGTTTTTCTTCTTCTTTTTAGCGAGCCATATTAGCGATATTGAAAAAAAGTGCGGTTGCGAGAATGAGGAAGCCTTGATGATAGGGTCGATGTGGTAATGGGGTGAGCTGAATAGGGTGGGGTGCAGGGGTAATGGGTGTGGTCGGTTGTTGGGATGAATGTGAGTGAATTGGGTGCGCGGGTGCATGGGTGATGGGTGAGCCCGGAAATAGATGGGAGGTGATGGGTAATGGGTGAGTGAATGGTGTGTGGTGATGGGTCAATGGGTGACGGTGAAATGGGTGTGGGGGTCGCGTGATCGGGTAATGGACCGGGACTGTGAATGGGTGGGGGGTAATGTGGTTAATGGGGTGATAGTGAATGGGTTGGGGGTGATGTAGAATGGGTTGGCCGTTGAATACATACATTTCTACATCCATTGCGATTCTCAGGATCGTTAGAAGGGGCATCTGGAGAGTCTGTGTTTTGGTGGGGCTTAGGCGCACCAAAAAACAGCGTGGTGGGCCCCGAAGGCCCACCAATAGCCTCTCCGCAGGAGCTAGCCAAAAAAGTCCGCCCGGCGGCGGCTTGCGGCTAGATATATCTTATATATCATATATATATACTATATATATATACATATATATATATAACTATATATATAGTTAATATTATGTCATATATACTATATATATCAAATATCTACCACTGTGCGACTTAGCGTTTTCTTCTAATGTTAAGGAATCTAGGCTGCGGAAATTATAGTGTATATGCTATTATTTATAGTGGGTAGCAACGCTCGGTGTTCACAACCGAGAGAGAGTCCCGAGGCGTTCGATCCCCGGGCGGGAGCGAAGAACAGACGGGCCGTCTTCTGTTGAAAACAGCTGAGCGAGCCGAAGAGGGTAGAGACTGGTATACACGAACCCGGCAAGCACAATTGCAACGTCCGAGAGAGTGACGTAATGAGAGCGGGGAGAGGGTTAAACGAGAAGAGAGTACAGAGAGAGAGAGAGGGGTGGTTTGTGGAGCGTAGACCGGACGGGGCAGGAACGGAGGTGTGTCCGAGGAGACGAATGAAAAAGCGAGGTATGAGAAAAGGGGTAAGGCAGACCGGCAAGATGGGGAGCTGGAGTGGGATCCGAGGAACCGGAGTATAAAACACGAACGCTGAGTGTAGAACCGCGCCGTTCCCGGATGAGCAGAGCACGACTGAGGAGGTGAGGACGGACGGGTTTTAGGGCGATGGGGGCTTACTCAGTAACCGACAACATCTCAACCACTAGAGAAGGAGAATGAATGATAAAAAAATACGACTAGTATGTGATACTGTGAAGGGGGCCGATTTGAACGAAGCAGGGGGGAGGTCGAAATTGAGAGCACCGAGCTGCTGAAGAAGCATGGAGGGCACGGAGTATAGACAGAGGAGACTGGCCGAGAGATGCTGCAGTTACGTGCATACGCGTCAGTTAAAGCAGCCATGAGTTAGTAAATAGATGATTATAGAATACAAGAAGGAATACTGGAGTACGATAAACCACAGCACATAACACACACATCACTGACGAAGCACCGACACACACACAACAGCAACAACGGAGCAACAGCACAACAAGGACACACGACACACAGAGTCACACACACCACACACAGCATCAAATACAGCACTAAATACCTTTATCATAATATAAGCCGGAGTACTAGTTCGAATATAAGGTTACACATTTTGCGTATAATGTTCGCATTACCCTTGGTATGACGTCCATTGATTTATTAAAAGCTGTCAGTCTGTACAAGTATCAATCGTCAATAATAAAAATATTGCCAAATGAGGGATAGCGTCTCATCATATCCCGTAAAATTGGACCTAATGGTATTGTTTTTCATTAAACATATTCAATGGATAAGATTGAGATGAGTATAACTCTATCGAGATGTCTACTGATATAACTTCACTATTATTATATCCAATTAATTAGTAGAGTATAATTGTACTCAAATATAATAATCAGTTACATTCACTAATTTAGGGGATAATCATGAGATAATGCTCGTTTTTGTCATTATAGAAAAGTAACTGATGGAGCTCTGGTGGAGACCGGTAGGAAGCGGGATAAGGAGGACGCTGAGCAGAATTAGAACAGATAATGAATGCAAGAGTAGAGCCGAAATAACCACGTAACCCTGAGCCATTACCAAGTCGTACGGCGAGAGGAGGACGTACGGGAACCGAGAGTCCTTTCCGAAGCTATTTTATTCGTATACTGGGACGTAAAATTGTGCACGCGGAGTAGGACGATGCCAGCAGATACCAGGTATGACAATAGAACCTTAGATATCTGAAGACTGCCGGAGAGAGAGACGAGAGTACTAGAGAGGAGAGAGGCGAAAATGAGATAACGTTACTAGAAACGTAAATATAAAGTACATATAAAAAAATAAACAAAAGAGACGTGGGCAAAGTGGAGACACAAAATATCATTCCAACATCGGAAATCACAATGGCTAACGTTTGAAATTAAACGTCTATCGAGAAAACGGATGGCATGTGTGTCGCCTTGGCCCAGATAAAATAAAAAAAATTTTCCCCATTTCTACCATATATGCCTGCATTCATTCTTTCAGCTAAATATGTGGACTTCTCTCTACAACCCACCCCCCCCCTTCCTTCCCTTCCTCAAGACCACCCCTCTTCCCCAACAACAACCCAACGTCCGGCAACCCCAACAAGGCAATCCAACAACCCTCCCCCCGTCACCCCCCCCAACAACAACAACCCCCAACCCCTAAACCACACACACCCATTCTCCCATCTCTATGTTCCCTTGTTCCCCCCACCACCATAACATCCGACACCCCCCACACACCCACACCCCAACCACCCATTCCTTCCCCCCACCCCACCACCCAAAACCGACAAATCCCCCACCCCCAACCCCCCCCACTTTCTCCCCAACCACCCCCAACTACCCCAACAACCAACCCCCCCCTATATTCACCCCCCCAACCAAACCTGACTTTTTTAAACCCCGCGCCCGCCAACCCCCGCACCAACCGCCCCCCCCCAAACAACTACCGACACCCCCCTGTTTTTTCGGCCCCCCCACCACACCACCCACCCAAAAACCCCCCAACCAACCACCCCAACCCCCACCCCCCCTCCACCCTCCCCCCCCTACCACCCAAACCAACCCACCCCCCCTTTTAGTTTCCTTTTTATGGGGTATATGTATTCTCCCCACCGAACCCCCACCCAACCAACAAACCCCACCCACACCCCCCCCTTTTCCCCAACCACCAAACCCACCCCCCCTTCCCCACCACCAACACCCACCCCTTTTTTCCCCCGACCACAACCACCCACCCCCTTTCCCCCACCACCCAACACCCACCCCACTTCCCCCCACCAACCAACACCCACCCCCTTTCCCCCACCACCAACACCCACCCACTTCCCCCACCGACCAACACCCACCCCCTTCCCAACCACCAACATCCACCCACTTCCCCCCACCACCAACACCCACCCCCTTCCCCCACACTAACTCTCTCTTCACCTCCTTTCTTCGTCTTAATAAAGTCCTCTCCCTGTTCCTCATCCTTATTCCTTTATCACATCATATTGCAGCATTTTCCGCATTCACTGCCTTACGAAATGTGGACAAATTTTAAGTTTTTCGACAACTATCACAAAAACTCCGGTTTAAATTAAGATTTTAAGGTTACGTTTTCTTTCCAATAAAAAGTTCCGTTTTCTTATGGGCGATAAAATAAGTTAGTTTGTATAAATTTCTAGTAAACTTCCCCTATTTATCCATTCATATCTTTTTACTATATGTTCCAACGTCGGTTCTTCTCTTTCTCCATCTCTTTTCTCTATCTCCATCTCTTTCTATCTCCATCTCTCTTATGCTCCATCTTCTTTCTTATCTCACATCTCTTTTGTCCACTCTTTTCTATCTCAATCTCTCTCTGTTCCCATCTTTCCACTCTTCTCCATCTTTTCTATTCTCTTTTATACAGTGTCTTCCCGCGCTTTTTATGTACTATTTTATTGTTTGTGTTTTGGTTTCGTCGTGGTGTACGGTCCTTTTTACTCCCGCTTGAGTCTCTTTCTCTGCTCTGTTACGGGTGTTTGCCCTCCCCCCCCCCCCCCCACCCCCCCCCCGCTGCTAGTGGGTCGCGGCGGCGGTGTGGTGCAATCCATCAAGAAATCCCCACCTGTCAATACCTTTCCGGCGAGACAGGGTGAGGAGGTGACTGAGGTGATGTTTTATGTGTGTTCAGGAGGGGGGGAGAGAGAGAGAGAGAGAGAGAGAGAGTAGAGAGATGAGGAGAGGAGAGAGAAGAGAGAGAGAGAGAGGAGAGAGAGGAGAGAGAGAAGAGAGAGATCAGACAACAAGATAGAAACTGATAGCAAGGACGGAACACACACAAAACACACTACACACACACACACACACACCAAACACACACACACACACACACGACACACACACACAACACACAGACACACACACACACACACACACACACACACACACACACACACACAACACACACACACACAGTCACACACACACACACACACACACACAGTCACACACACACACACACACACACACACCACACACACACACAGACACACACACACACACAGACAACACACACACACACACACACACACGGCAGCTACTCGTAATTACTAACACACACCTCAGACAGACAGACAAACAGACAGGCAGACAGAAAGACAGAAGAGACAGTGGCGTCCCTCGAGTCTGAGTTCACGCTCGTCGTCATTCCAAAGCACTCAGGTCCCAGGTTCGTTTTTTCAGAGGCAGATATTGCACTCCACCACCTGCGTCGCCATGCCCAGAGGGATATTATTCTCCCTTGACAGCAGAGGGGAAAATAAGAATTGACCAGGGAAAAATTCTACCCCCGAGAGGAAACCATTTTTAGGTGTTGTGAGACAGAGAGAAGGAAAGAGAAAGGAGTTAGACAAAAAAGTCATGATTAATATAGTCTCCCTTGTATTGTATTCTAAGATCTTTTCCTTGTCGCCTCTTTAATGTATATTTTATAGCTTGTTGAATATTATCTAGTTTAGTCATCGTATTCATTCTTTCCGTCCTATATTTATTAACCCCTTGAGACCCAGAACGTAATTTCCATGGTAATTTGGGTACCATTAGAGAAATTTTTTGTGACTATAAGCAATGTTTTATAGATATGACCTGTTTAGTATCCTTGTCGACTAACTAATTTGGTATATTCAGTTACTTTTCGTAGTTTTATGGCTAACAACATACAATTTTCTATAGCAAAGGAAAGATCTGAGCGTGAAGGGGTTAATGCGGCGATATTCTGGTTCATTTATGAGTAGAAGGACAGTTTATGATTACATTTATGATACGCATTTACCTAATTTCTTATACTATTCCTTTCTTCTTTTTATGTCTTCTCTCTTTCTTTATCTTTCCTCCTTTATCACATGTAGCATTCTCCGCATTCACCGCCGTTACGAATGTCGATAAATTTTAAGCTTTTCAACGCCGTACACACCCATATCAGGCTTAAGATTAAGATTTTAAGGTCCTGCTCCTGCTAGTCTCGATCACGATTATTTACATTTTGGATACGCTCTTAGTGTCTACTCCCTCACGGTTCAGACGCAAATAATAAGTTGGTTTAACATAAAAGTGAAATACACAAATATATTACACATCAAAAACACATTGCTGGAGAGAGAGAGAGAGAGAGAGAGAGAGAGAGAGAGAGAGGAGAGAGAGAGAGAGAGAGAGAGAGAGAGAGAGAGAGAGAGATAGAGAGAGAGAGAGAGAGAGGGTGTGGTGGGTGGTGGTGTGGTGGGTGGGTGTGTGTGTAGTGTGTTGTGTGTGTGTGTGTGTGTGTGTGTGTGTGTGTGTGGGTGTGTGTGTGTGTGTGTGTGTGTGTGTGTGTGTGTGTGTGTGTAAAGGGACCAAGCGAACTCCTGACAAACACTTGAGCTACTCCCATGACTCTGATCTATAATGGACGAGAGCGAAGTAGTAATCCCTGTGACAAAGAAGATTTTCCAAACACAAACACACGCAAAAAAGTGACTTGTTATTCTCTCTCTCTCTCTCTCTCTCTCTCTCTCTCTCTCTCTCTCTCTCTCTCTCTCTTCTCTCTCTCTCTCTCTCTCTCTCTCTCTCTCTCTCTTCTCTCTCTCTCTCTCTCTCTCGTGCTAGTCAAGAGTTAGCAGCCAAAAAAACAACACTCGTCAAGAGGTTACAAAAAACAGAGAGAGAAGATTCACGCAAGTCCGCGAGTATGATGTGGATTTACACAACACTTACTGCAACGACAACACTGAGACCTTAGAGAGGGCGTTCCACCTGGCTTATGGTGCTCATTTACCTGCTGACGGAGGGGGTGAAGGTGGGGGGACAGGAGTAGATGTGAGGGAGAAGAGGTAACTTAGGTAAGACAAAAGGGGATGAGTGAGGGGATAAAGGAGATAAGTAGTAGAGAGGGTAAGGGGAATGAGAGGAAGGGGAGGAAGGGGTTGTATATATATATGTGTTGTGAGGTAAGACTGAGGATACGGGTCATGGTTGAGGGGAAGAGAGGGGAAGAGAGGGGAATAGGGTGCATAAGGCAAGAGTAAGTACTGGGGATGAGAGGACTAAGGGGAAAGGGTGCGATACGAGGGGGAAAGGGGACTAGGTTTATAAGAGGAGGGTGGGAAAAGTGGTAGCGTGTAGGGCAGCTGAGGGTGTGAAAACTGCACATCCCATCACTGGAAAATGCAAAAAAAGGTTGTTGCTGGATAGATTAACAAATTATAACCCTCCCCATCTCTCTCGCTGAAATTTTAGGTGGTGGAAGGAGGGATAGAAGCTGCTTTTTAGGGGAAGGAGGGATAGAAGCTGCTTTTTTAGGGGGAAGGAAGGATAGAAGCTGCTTTTTTAGGGATCTGTAAGGGGAAGTAGGGATAGAAGCTACTTTTTTTTAGGGGAAAGGAGGGATAGAAACTGCTTTTTAGGGGGAAGGAGAGATATAAGTTGCTTTTTAAGGGGGAAGGAGGGATAGAAGCTGCTTTTTTTTAGGGGGGAAGAGGATAGAGAGCTGCTTTTAGGGAGACGTGGTGAAAGGAGAGAGAGAGAGAGAGAGAGAGAGAGAGAGAGAGAGAGAGAGAGAGAGCGAGAGGCGAGAGCAGAGCGAGCGAGCGAGGAGAGAGAGAGAGAGAGAGAGAGAGACGAGAGATGAGAGAGAGAGAGAGAGAGAGAGAGAGAGAGAGAGAGAGGAGAGAGAGAGAGAGAGAGAGAAGCGGTAATAGGACTATTATCGGCAGAGAATGAGGCAATTTAGATGCAAAAATCTTTTGAGAAGCTTCATCGATGCTCGAGACCAAACACTGATGAGAAAAAACAAAAAGTCTTTCAAGAGTCAAATAACAAAAAAGCGTATGATCGAGAAGGAAGGCACTGAGGGTATAATAGAGTGCAACACAGGGTCCTAAAAAAAGCAGGCTATACCTACTTCCCAAAAAAAGAGGGAGACAAAAAAAGCAGCTTTATCGCAATTTCTTATAAAACAGAGCTTCATCCCTCAGCCCCCTAAAAAAGCAGCTTCGTATCTCTCACTCTCCCCTATAAAAAGCAAAGTTCTAGTCCACTCCTTCCCCCTAAAAAAGCAAGCTTCTATCCCTTCCTTCCCCTAAAAAAGCAGCTTCTATCCCTCTTTTCCCTCTAAAAAAGCAGCTTTATCCCTCTTCCCCCCAAAAAGCAGCTTCATCCCCCTTCCCCCAAAAAAGCACTTCTATCCCCCTTTCCCCCTAAAAAGCAGCTTCTACCCTCCTTCCCCCCAAAAAAGCAGCCTATCCTCCCCCCTAAAAAAGCAGCTTTA
>JACEEZ010021401.1:0-12500 GCA_016584305.1 Chionoecetes opilio | reverse complement strand
CTCTAAAGTAAGTTATTCTTGGCGCCGGGAATAAAAAAGGGACAGTGGCAAAATTTTTTGGCAGGGGTTTTGTTATAGTTATTCCCCCCTCCCCCCTCCCCCCTGTCCCTAGAAGTGTTACAGGGAAGGGGAACAGGGGGGGGGTGGGGAAGGGAGGGAGGGGGTGTTAAAAAGGGGAGGGGGGGGAAAGGGGGTTTTAAAAATTTGCAAGGGGGAAGGGGGGGAAGGGGGTTTGAAAGGGGGAGGGGGGGGGGGGACGGGGGGGAGGGGGGGGAAGGGTTTTGAAAGGGGGAGGGGAGGGAAGGGGGTTGAAAAGTGGGGGTGAAATAATGGGTAGGGGGGAAGTTAAAAGGGGTAAAAAAGGGGGGTGTTTTGAAAAGGGAGGGGGGAAAAGGGTTAAAAAGGGGTAGGGTGATTTAAGGGGGTGGGGGAAGGTTAGAGAAGTAGGGGGTGCGTTGGAGGGGGGGGGAAGAAAGAGGGGGAGGAAAATGGGGGGAAAGGGGGGTTTTTAAGTGTCTGTATAGCTTTTGTGCGTGTGTTGTGGTGTTTGGGGTTTTGTGTTTTTGGTGTGTGTGTGTGGGTGTGTGTTTTGCGTGTGTGTGTGTGTGTTTGTGGGCAGTTTTGCTAAAGATAACGGCGGACCATGTAAGCAGCAAAAAGATGAACAGTGGGAATATATTTAATAATTTTAGTACCCTTTGCAATTCTGAAATCATAAAAATGACACGCTAGCAAAGAATGATATTTTTTCCCTTTGGGAAAATTGTATAAAGAGTGTTAGTAGTATAGTAGTAGTAGTAGCGAGCATAGTATATATGTAGTAGTATAGTAGCGTAGTAGTAGTATAGTTATAGTAGTAGTAGTAGTAGTAGTATAGCAGTAGTAGTAGTTTGTAGTATAGTATAGTAGTAGTAGTATAGTATAGTAGTAGTGTAGTATAGTAGTATAGTAGTAGTAGAGCAGTAGCAGTAGTAGTAGTTAGTATAGATAGTATAGTAGTAGGGTTAGCAGTAGAGTAGTAGTAGTAGTAGAAGTAGTAGTAGTATAGTAGTAGTAGAGTAGTAGTAGTATTGATTTTGTAGTAGTAGTAGTAGTAGTATAGTACTTTTTATACTACTACTGCTCACTACTATGCTACTACTACACTACTACACATACGACTATACTACTGCTACTACACTACTCTGTAGTTGTAGTACATTTAGTGTATAGAGTAGTATAGTAGCAGTATATAGTAGTATAGTAGTAGTAACGTAGTAGTAGTAGCAGTAGAGTAGAGTAGCAGTAGTAGTAGTGTATAGTAGTAGTATAGTAGTAGTACTAGTTTTTAATAGTATAGTATAGTATAGAGTAGTGTAGTAGTAGTTTATAGTATTTTTATTATATTTTTTATAGTAGTAGTAGTAGTAGTAGTAAAGAGTAGTAGTAGTAGTAGAGTAGAGTATAGTAGTAGTGGGTAGTAGTAGTGTAGTAGTAGTAGTAGTTAGTAGTAGTAGAGTAGTAGTAGATAGTAGTAGTAGTAGAGTAGTAGTTATAGTAAGCAATAGTAGTAGTGTATAGTAGTATAGTATAGTAGTGAGTATAGTAGTAGTAGTAGTGTAGAGTAGTAGTAGTAGTAGTAGCGTATTAGTATGTAGTAAGTAGTAGTAGTAGAAAGAGAGTAGTAGTATAGTATAGTAGTAGTAGTAGTAGTAATAGCAGTAGTAGAAGTAGTAGAGTAATAGTGTATGTAGTAATGTAGTAGTGTAGTATATAGTATAGAGTAGTAGTGTAGTAGTAGTGCAGTAGTATATAGTAGTTGGGTATAGTAGATAGTAGTAGTAGTGCATAGTAGTATATAGTAGTAGTAGTAGCAGTAGTACAGTAGTGTACATTAGTAGTATAGTAGTAGAAAGTAGTTATAGGAGCGTAGTAGCAGTAGTAGTATAGTAGTAGCAGCATATAGTTAGCAGTAGTATAGTGTAGCGTAGTAGAAAGTAGTAGGGGTTATACGCAGTGTGTAAAAGTAGTAGCAGTAGTAGTAGTAGCAGCAGTAGAGTAGTATAGTAAAATAGTAGTAGGATATTTAGTGTGGGTAGTAGTAGTAAGTAGTAGTAAAGTAGTATATGTAGTAGTATAGTAGTAGTATATATAGTATAGAGTAGCAGTAGTAGTAGTAATAGTTATTAGTAGTATAGATAGTAGTAGTATATACATATAGTATAGTATAGTGTAGTATAGTATAGTTATGTCAAGTAAAGTCAAGTCAAGAAAAAGAGTTTTATTTGTATAGTACTACATAGCAAAATATTCTTGCAAAATAATCAAGTTCTTTCTCCAGTAGTAGTAGTAGTAGTAGTATAGTAGTAGTAGTAGTATAGTAGTATAGTAGTAGTAGTAGTAGTAGTAAGTAGTATAGTATAGTATATTAGTATAGTATACTTTTATATACTACTGCTACTACTACTCCTGTACTACTACACTACTACTCCTACTACTGTACTACTACTACTGTCTACTACTACTACTGTATTTAGTAGTAGGCAGTAGTAGTAGTAGCATATGTGTAGCAGTAGAGTAGTAGTTAGTAGTAGTAGTAGCAGTAGTAGTAGTAGCATAGTAGTAGTAGTAGCAGTAGTAGTAGTATATAGTAGTATTAGTGTAGTACTTATAATAGTAGTAGTAGTATAGTAGTAGTAGTGTATATAGATAGTATTTTTATTATTATTATTATAGTAGTAGTAGTAGTAGTAGTAAACAGTAGTAGTAGTGTAGTTAGTAGTATAGTAATGTAGTAGTATAGAAATATAGTAGTATAGAATATAATAGAGAGTAGTTTTTTTTTGTTTTATTTATTTTAGTTTATAAATCTTTTGCCGTAACAATTAATAAGAAAAAATTACACATTTTATAGGCATTAGTCTGCTGAGCTGAGCCCCTTAGCAGACATAAAATTGTTAACCAATTAAAACTATACGAAGACGGCAATAATTTACATAAAAGGATTTACATACAAAAAAAATAAACTCGTAGTGAATTTTTTCAAAAAAAGTCCCAAATTCAGGGCAAAATTTCTACTGTATTTTTTTTCTATTTAAAACCTTGACTTTCAAATTATATAAAAAATGTTAAATATAATTTTAAATGATTGAGATTAGTTGCTGTTTTGATATCATCTGGTCAGCGTTCCAACATTCGGGCCAAAACAAATATAGAACTTTTTACAGGTTTTTTCTTTTTTGGGACAAATTTTTAACATTGTTTTTGGTCCAGGCGGTGCTGAATATTCTAAATATTTTTCTGTTGTGATATTATCATTTAAATCATTATAAACAGTGAGAAACCAAAAATTTAAGTAGTAATTTAAATTTTGTAACTTTAACTCATTTAAAAAAAGGGTTTGAGTCAATTTTCCCCTCTATGTTATGGTTTTATCAAACTTTTGAGTGCAAAAATTTTCCTTTTTCATTTACGGCCAAATACAACCCCAGATGGCACCAAAATTAATAATAGAATAACACAAGGGAAAAATATATATTTTCAAAAACATCATTGTTAGTTGTAACGAATTTTGTATAAAATTCCCCAAATTTTTGGGAATTTTTAAACAATGATTGGAAAATGATTTTTCAAATTTAAGTTTTTATTATGTAAAGGTGTTTTTCTCGGGGCGATTATGCTCAACGATGTGTTTATGATCAACGATGTCGTCAAACGATTGTTAGGGACTAATTCTTTGTTTTTTTTTGGGGGTTTTTGCTTCGGCGATCCGAGAGTCCTAACGATCATGTTGGGCCCCAAAAGCGCACGGCTGGGGGGTGAAAAAATAAACGCAATCGCAAACAACTTTGAATTTGGAAGGAGGTCATCATGGCCCCAAGTTTCCGAGAACAGGATGACCTTGTGGAGGAAGTTTCGGAACATCCCTCGTTGGGCAGCTCCACATCCCCAAAAACCAGGACCAACCCGTAAAAACAACGTTGGGAGAAGCGCCGCCCAAAATTGGAAAACCAGGTGAGTTTTTATTCGTGTTTTATATAACCCAAGGTTTTTTCGTTTTGTGTTAATATTTTGGCAATAAACGCAGGGTGTTAAATCGTCATTTTCTATTGTAATTTATATAACTTTCAAATTACATTATATGACTTTATATTTTTAAAAGCTTTTGCATTAATCCAACATCCCTATTTGAAAGTATTTTTTTTTTCTGTTAATTTTTGGGGAAAAAACCAAGTTGATAATAATCGATTCGATTGCTCTGGTAACAATCGGAACTAGTTTTGAACCTTAATTTTATTTATATACCGATTATTTTTAATTTTTTAAATTTATTTTTATATATTTTTTCATATATTTATTTATTTTTATATATTTAATTAACAACCTTCTCCTTACTAAATTTTGCTAAAAACCTTTTTTCTAGCGACATGGGACCTTCATGGGACATTCCGCACATGATGGTAAAAAAATAAGCTGTCTTTTGAAAATCGCATAGACACGACGCTCGAAAAAAATATACCCCCTCTATTATCGTGCAGCGAAATCGTGAAATGCCCCGAGAAAACATACCTTAACCCCCAAAAAGTTGTACATGAAAACCCTTTTAATTTCACACCCTTAAAAATTTTCTGGACCCATTTATACACAGATCGATTTGAAATAGCATAAAATTAGTTTTTGTAATTTTTACCCTTTAATTTGTTAGCTGAAACCCTTTACTACTTTTTTTAGCAGTTTTAACACAGCTTCAATTGACTGATTGTTATCCGTAAGACAGTTTGGGGTTCACTGCATAAAGAACAAATTAAATTTATTACGGCATTTAAAAATGTATTTAAAATACCAAGAACAAAAAAAAAAAAGGGGCCCCAGATTGATCCCTGACACTCCCTGTAAACAGTTTTCCCCAGGATGTTTTTTTGTAACAGTTTTGTTTCCTATTTTCAAAAATTTAAAAATAATTTTAAGGGTTTTTTCCTCTTTTTTTAAATTTTTTTTTAGTTATCTTAATATTTTTTGGCCAGTAAATCAAATGCTTTAGAAAGTCCATAAATAGCTGCTACATAATGTTTTTTTTCCAGTTTACTAAAAATTTTCATTGGAATTTTATTAAGGTTTTCTCTGTTGATTTGTTTTGCGAAACCCATATTGATGATCAGATAATAATTTTTAAAATTTCCCAAAGAACCCTTTGAATCTATGAAAAATATTTTTCCAAAAACTTTAAAATCGGGGGTAAAATAGAAGGGGTCAAAAATTATTTTCATCACCGTCACCAATTTAATATTGGTTATTTTGCAATTTAAAGTTTGCCGGAAAGCCCCTTTGCTGGAAACAAGATTGATGTTGTGGGTGAAAAGGGAATCAAGTAATTGCGTAAGTTGGAGCAGTTTTGGTGGAATTTTATCACACCCGGTGCTGTTTTTGCTTTTTGGGGTTTTAAATAGACAAACCTTTTCCCTAGAAAAAGGATAAAGGTAAAAAGATATTTCCGATGGTTATTGAAAATTGAGATAAGGTTTTGTTGTGCCTTGTTTTTTTTGCGGTGGGATCCGTTTTTTTTAAAAATGTTCATTAAAAATTTTTGCAGTGAGGCCATTTTTATTTTTCAGTTAATTTCATTCGTACAATGTTGATTTTTTTTCTGCCCATTAGTTTTTTATTGTATTCCAATTGATTTATTATTCCCTTTTTTCCTTTAAATTTGTCTTAAAAATTTTGTTTTTTGCAGTCGAAGTAGTGTTCCCAGTTTTCCGTAAGCTTTATATTTTGGCCATAGAAAAGGGCCTTTTTGATGCAACCCTTTTCAAGCCTGTGTTTCTCCGGATACTATTTTTAAATGCTGCATTTATAGAAGAGATTTTTTACTTTTTGACGTTAATTTAAATTTTTTTTCTTAATGGAAAACAAGAAAAAAATGTTTTTTTATAAAACCTTGAAATTTATAATGGTCATTTGCGTCGTAATATTTATAATTGCCCCAGTTTTTGGGTTTGATTTTTTTCGTAAAAAATTTTATATTTATGCCCCGAAAAACATCTTTTACATATGCATCAAAATTATTTAAACTTTTCTAAACTGAGAGTATCTGAAAAAATGCCCTGTTTATCAGTATATACATTTAATTTGTTTTGTTTTTTTTCCAAAGTGAGGCCATATATATTATTAATGAGGCACAGTTTTCATCAGCTCGGGGTTTTTTTGTTGTGGGAACAGCCATGAGAATACTAACGTTTATGAAATCAAAGATACTGATCAGTTGCTTTAGTAAATTAATTTCCCAACCCCCCAAAAAAAAATATTTTTTTATACTTTTTTCCGTGATAACAAATATGTCTTTAAAGCTTAAGAAATTCAAGCGTTCCCCTTTGGGGGCCTAAACAGTGCAAAAAATTTGGTTTCCCTTTACCATACACTTGTCACAGACACACTCAAAAAGGGTTTCCCATCATACAACACCCCTTAAATGATACAAAAACTATACTTTTGGAACATTTTAACACACCTCCACCTTTCCTATTTCTTTTCTTTGCGTAAATTAACCCTTTTAAAGCAAAACAATGTTTCGTGTTATTTTAACCTAGTCTCGAGAACACCATCACATCAAGATATCCTTTCGGTTAAAACGACAATTCATATTTGGAGTTACAAAACCGATTCTAATGTTCATCTTAATCCCGAAAAAACACAAACTTCATTTAATTTTCTTTAACACTTTTAAATTTAAATATTTTAAAATTTTATGTGTCATGTTCCCCCAACAAAAATAATTAATCAATCCCAAATGTTTTACTTTTCTAGATAAAGGGTTTAAATTTCCCATCTGATCAATTTCATGTAATAAAGGAGTTTGTGTGGACTGTGCACTTTTAGTAACCCTTTTCAAGTAACATTTTAAGGAATAAAAAGGAAGTTTGATTGACAGCCATAAGAACATAAGAACATAAAAAAAATAAGGAGGCTACAAAGGCCGTGAGGCTACATGTGGTGTTCCTTTACCCAACACTACTTACATCACCCTTTTCCCCATCCATAAAAACCCTTCCGCCCCTTTTAAAGCTTTTAATGACTACCCTAGCTACCTGTTTTACAGAGTCCATTCCGTCATTACCCCCTTTTTTATGAACCAGTTTTTTCCCTATTTCTTTTTTAAATCTACGCTTTTCGTTTTTAATCCGTTTCTTTTTGTTCTACCCTGTTAATACCCTAATAATTTTTCCCCCTTCCCCTTTATTAAATCCCTTTATCCCCTTAAAAAATTCATCAGATCCCCATTACTCTGCTCTCTCGAGGATGTAAATTAAAACTTTAAAATCTTCTTAACTAAAGTTTCGCATCCCCTTGACATTTTGGTCATCCTTCTCGCATGTTCTAACAAGGTATATCCATCCGAATATGAAACCAAAACTGAACTGCTAGTCTAGGTGATTTGGGCTAGAGCCAGATAAAGTTTGAATAAATACCCCACTTCTACTTTTTTCACTTTGTAATTAATCCTAACACTCTATTAGCTCTATTTTCTAGTTCATACATTGTTTCCCCAGGTCGGAGGTTGGGCTCACCCCCACTCCAAAATTTTTTTTTACCTTCTATCTTTTTAGGAACATTGGTATGGGGTATCCATTACCAGGGTTTTTTTTACCAAAATTCATAGAAAAAACCTGGAACAGAACACCACACGCAATTATCCTTTGATTTTGCAATGATTTGCATGATTTCCTTTTGATTTTGGGTTTTTCCCTTTGAAATTTCCCTTTTCGGATATTCCTTTAAATCGGACATTTCCTTGAAATGGAAAAACCCCCGGGCACGTAACATAGGGTTGCCAGATATTTGGCGAGTTATGGCCCAAAAAAACTGATAAAAAAGTATTTTAAATTTTTTTATAAAAGTATTTTTAAAAAAATGTATTTAAAAACTATAAAAGATTTAAAAACGTATTTAAATACATGAAACCCAAGTATTTATAAATACATTCTAAATACACAAAGTAGTTTAAAAAGTTTTAATACAATTGTATTTAAAAAAACTGCCAGTCTGTTATTTAAAATAAAAAGTGTGTCAAATTTTTCCCGTACCACACACACACACACACCCCAAAACACACACAACACAAAAACAACACAAAACCACACAACACACACACACACACACACACAAACCCCCCACAACAAGGGAAAACACACACCCAAAACCCACACACACAACCCCACACACAAAACCCCACTCCTTTCTCTCCCCTTCCTCTCACCCACTTTTTCCCACTCTTTCTCTCTTGTTTAGGTATTTAATCGTATCTATTAAATAACAGCATAATCTCCATTTACTCCTGCATACACCAAAAAACCAAACTTAAAAACCCCGGTTTGCCTCCGTGTGTAGTGGCTGGGTGGGCCGGCTACGAATTGCGGGCCCTTTTTTAGAATCCAGGGCCGGGGCAGTCGGGGGGCCCCCCAACCAGCGTTATCCTTTCCCTTTTTGGGAGGTTGATAAATGGGTAAAAAAGTACCAGGGAAACCCGGGGAAGGGGAATTTTTGGTTACCTTCCCCAGGTTACTCATCTCCGGATATCACATAGCCCGTGTCCCCCGGGGACAGGTTGTCACCCCACCACGGCTCAAGGCTAATGCCCGGGTGACACCGAGGCACGGAGTTTTGCATAGGCCCCCTCTTTACTTTTTCTTTTTAATAAAACCCAAAAAAACCTAAAAAACCCCAAGCCTGTCTCCCTCCCGCACCCATAGTCAAGGTTAGTCCCAAAAAACCCCTTTAAAATCACATCACTAGAACACCAAACAAATGCAGAAGAAAATTTCAAAGTTTGGAAATCAAAGCACCGAAAAAAGATGCAAACCACGACTACTACTGCCCTTCTTTTTCACATAACCCCTGGAGGGCCCCCCCGAATGTAATCTCCATTGTAATTTTTACCCCAATTAGATGATTTTTTTAATGAATATAAGCAATGTTTTTTTTTTAGATATGACCTGTTTAGTATCTTTGACCCCTAGCAAATTTTGGTTTTTTTATTTTTTTTCGTAATTTTTTGGCTGAACAAACCCGCCCCTTTTTTTAGCAAAAAAAGATCGGGCGGAAGGGTTCAAACCCGCCCACTCACCACCGCCGCCGCCCCGCCCGCCCAGGCAGGGAACAAAAAACGTTTTTTGACCCTTGCTTTCTGCCGCATCTTCCATTTTGCAGCCCATGCTCACGGCCCCGGCAGAACATGGGAAAAAACAGGGGACGGGGCTCTTCGGGAAATTGTGTGGGGGAAAGAACCAGAGTTGTAAAAAAATAGGGACAGTAAAAGAAATGTTGAAGTAGTTTTTAAAGTAGATTTTCCCGTAATGTCTATTTTGAGGTTTTGAGGCCGATGATCGCTTCCAACTATCTTCGTGCCCCACCACCCCTCCCTCCCTTTTACGTGTCCAAAACCCCCTCCCCTGGCCTTCTCCCTTGGCACTTCCATCCAAAAACTCTCCCCAATGCCTCACCACCTTTTTCCTCTTCACGTGCCCAAACCACCTAAGCCTTATCTCCCTGGCACTTCCACCCAAACACTCTCCCAATGCCCACCACCTCTCCCCCCCCTCTTCCGTGCCAAACCCCTCCATTTCCTTACTCTCCCTGGCCACTTCCCCTCCAACAGCTTCCCCAACGCCTCACCACCTTTTCTCCTCTTCAGGCCCAAACCCCCTCCATCGCCTTACTCTACCTGGCACTTTCCACCCAAAGCTCCCCAACGCCTACACCTTCTCCTCTTCACGTGCCCAAGCCCCTCCATCTCCTTACTCTCACCTGGACTTCCACTCCAAAAGCTCTCCCCCAAAGCCTCACCACCTTTTCCCCTTCCGGCCCCAAAAACCCCCATCGCCTTACTCTCACCTGGCACCCATCCAACAGCTCTCCCCCCAAAGCCCCCACCACCTTTTCCTTTCACGTGCCCAAAACCCCCTCCCCCCTTCCTTACTCTCCCCCGGGCACTTCCACTCCAACAGCTTCCCCCCAATGCCTCCCCCTTCTCTCCCCTTCACAGCCCAAACACCTCCATCGCCATACTCTCACCTGGCACTTCCACTCCAACAGCTCACCCCAATGCCTCACCACCTTCTCTCCTCTTCACGTGCCCAAACCACCTCAATACCATGCCTCTGTTTGTCCTTACTACCTTGGCCACGCTGCCTGCACACACACTACCTTGGGCCTCTCCTAAGTTATTTTCAAGTTACATTTTTTCCATCATGTCATTAAGTGGTTATGTTCAGTCATGGATCACTTGGAGACATTGTTATCCTGAAGACCTGCATCCATGGCCTCTCAACAACTCTCAACAACTGTATACTCTATCTATACTTCTGTATCTATATACTATCTATTTCTATCTATACTACTTTATACACACAAACACACTAAACTCACCGGACACAAATATTGTGGTGGTGACGGTGGTTACGTTGTCCATGTTGGAGAGGAGATGACGAGGGCAGCGAGGGAGGGGACGTAGAGCGCCCCCGCCACCCCCCCCCCAGGAACCTGCGGCGCCACCCCCCGGGCAGTCACCGCGCCTGTTGGGGAAGGGGGGGGGGCAAGGGTTATTTTTTTTCTTAGTCAATGCTATTTTGTCTATTCTTTATATTTGTCATTAGCTCTGAGTGAGGTAAAATGTAGATGGTTGGAGGGGGGGAGGAGGAAGAGTGTTGGTTATTTTACCTATTTTTTCTGTGCTTATTTGTCACTTTCTTTCTTGTCTGTCTTTTTAGCCGTGATTTATTATCCTATTTTTCTCACTTCTTTTGATTTAATTTGATAAAAGGGCAGTGGAAGTATCAGCTAATAAAAAACAAAAAGGAAATTTGGGAGGGGAGTAATCGTTTTTATTTAACGTCTTAATCTTCCTTTGTTTTACTTTCCCTTTTACCTTGTCACTAGTTTTTTGTGAGGCAAAAAGTCATGTTATAAGTCAGTATACCTATGATGGGCAAGGAGGAAGGAAAGGGTTAGTTTTTTTTTCACGGCTTAAACCCTTCACGCCCAGATCTTCCCTTGGCTATAAAAGATTGTATTGTTTGAGCCATAATATTACAAGAAGTAACTAAATAAACCAAATGAGTTAGTTGACAAGGATACTAAACAGGTTATATCTATAAAAACATTGCTTATAGTCACTAAAAATCATCTAATGGTACCCAAATTACAATGGAGATTACGTTCTGGGCCTCAAGGGCTTAATCTTCCCCCCTTTTTGTTTTACTTCATTTTACTTTGTCATTATTTTTTTTGCGAGGTAAAATGTCATGTTTTATAAGCCATATTTAAAAGCCTATGAGGCTTTTTGTGAGGTATATTGTCATGTTTTGTGAGGTATATTGTCACACACCCACACCCTCTCTCCCTCCCTCACCTCCCAGCCCATGTAGCGAATTAAGCTCCTTGGCTATGAGGTCGGCCACCACGCCCACACACACCCACCCACACACACACCCTCACCTCCCAACCCATGTAGCGAGGCTCCTTGGCTATGAGGTCGGCCAGCCTCTCGGCCACCACACTCACACAGACCCACCCACACACACAAGAAAAATCACACGGGTTCAGCTGATCAGCTGTGTGGACACTGGACAGACGCGCTCAGCAGAAGGCTCCCAACACAGCTGGCCATTGTGACTGGCTGCTGTGGCCAAACAAGGACGCAGATGACCACAAAATACCTTGAGTATCTACAGGTAAGAGCTATGAAGTTTAATAGTCCCGTCTCCATATTATTAGCCTAAAAAAAGTGAAAACATAGGAAGTGACAAACGTAAACAAGATGGAAACTCCCGCCAAAACACCGTTTGATGGTTTTGATACTAAAGAAAAAGACATATTAGGGCTGAAAATTAATATAACGGCATTAGAAACACGAGTTATAGTGGTTATATGAGGCCTAACACAAGCAGCAGTGTCTGAATATCCTCGGCTCAGACACTGTTATTGTGAGGGCTACGAGTCGAAACATTTTATTTCCAGTACACTAATGCACTATTTCGCCTGAGGCGGCACTCCACGACCCACCGGATCTCTCCTCCCTTTCCCTGGAGGAAGCCGCTGCCTCCCTTTCCACATTCCTGGAGGACGCGGGAAAGGCTGCCTTCCATCTCTCGACGCGTCGCGCCCCTCGCCGTCCGGGCAAATCTTGGTGGAACGACGACTGCGCCCAGGCAGTCAAGGCCCGTAGGAGGGCATGGAACCCTTGGCGTCGAAGGCCCACACTACAGCTTGGGGCTCAATATCATAGACTCGATGCCATGTGTGCCAGGACCATCCTCCTTGCCCAGAGGAAGGCGTGGGGCTCCCACTGCGCTTCCCTCTCCATCCTCCTCCCAAACAGCGTCGTGGGATTTTTTCCACTCCATGGAGGGGAAAAAACAAAAGTCTCTCACTGCCCCTGAAGGATGGTGCCAAAACCCCCTCTAGAGACCCCCAGAAGGCTGCATTGCTTTGGCCCCCAACCAGGAAAGATTTGGGCTCCGGGGTCCTCC